>CM062567.1:65675965-65768465 GCA_031468815.1 Morus bassanus | reverse complement strand
GTAACATGCATATATACCTGTGTATGTATTGTGCTAGGCTTTGAACTGGAAAATATGAAAAAATACTCTTTCCTCTCAAAAAGAAAAAAAAAAACAAACAACAAAAAAACCAAGCCAAAACCAAGCCAAACAGCAATAAAAAGTGGAACTACTTTAATTTGCATGTACTGATATGCCATCGTATCATGATCAACACACTAGAAACAGTTCTAGACTGGGACATAACAATATGGGAAGAAATGCAGATACTTAAAATGTGAGATACTTAAAAGCATGCTATGGATTTCAGTCATGTTTCATCACCTCTTAGCTCTCTAATTCTGCCACCTTTCCAGGTTATTGGAATGAAGTTATCAGATGTCTGCCCTGAGACCTCTAATTAATGATCACTTAGGGAATTTGGCTGGCAAGGCCTGTTTTAATCATGTTTCCTAGCTAAAACTTTGGAGGGTGTTCTGACTGAGATTCAGGTGTCACTTGGATAACAACCTTCAGTATTTGGACAACAACCTAAGCAGATATAGAAATTAATTTCTTTTAAATATCATCTTTTTGGAAAATTCACTCCCTTAGATGTTCATACTCCTACCCATTTAGTAAAGGAGGCTGCAAAATCTATGCATATATCAAGACAATTGTATTTCTTGCATGTGGACTGAAGTTTTCAGGGAATAGGGAGTGCTTTTGGGATCAACATGGCCTTTCTAGCATGTAAGGGGATCCTCAGTTGCTGTTGGGTGTGAAGCTTGCTGGGTAGAAACCTCAGGTGAGTTTGTATGTGTATCATAGCAGCTTTCAGAGCTTCTTAATTTATGCTTTTGATTAAGGCAACCCCTATAGCAGTCTGTTATCCTCCAGGCATAAAGGTAGGCTGAAGTTACCTTTTTCACACTCTCCCTCGGCCGGGAGGTATACTGTGCTTCTCTGGGCACACATAGCTGGTGGTTTTGAGCAGCACAGATGCTGCTGTCAAAATGAAACCAGTCTGAATTAGTTTCTCTGACTGTGCAGGGCATGTATCTTAACTAACACTTTGCTATTACTTACATGCTTGTTAATTCACAATGTTCAAGCATGAACTGCAGAAGAACCTGGCAAATTCTGCACAGCGAAAAGCTGAGGTGTATAGTTTAAAAACATGAGGCTGTAGTGCAGCAGCTCTGTCCCTTGAGAGTGTTTTGGATTTAATTTAAAACATGTTTATCAAAGTACTTTTTCCCAAGTGTCATTTTGTGCTAGAGGGGTTTGAAGGACACCATCCTCAGGGCTGTCCACCTGAAGAAAGTGAGTCCTGGATGGTACAGCACAGCCCTTCTGCTGTGAGGTGAAGGCCTGCTCTGTAGTGCCCTATGGAAAATGGACATATTTTATTATCATATTTAGTATCATTCATTTAGTATCATTTAGTATTCTAGTAATATCTGAAAAGTTTCCCAAGATTCCCTCTCAGTTAAAAGAATTAATGGAATTGAAGCAAAAGAAAAATTATTACTATAAGCTAGGACATGCATTTACATTTATATGAGGAAAGACTGTCCCTTTGCCTTCAAGTAAAGCACTAATGTAATGGCAATCAAAAGATAATAAGTGCCATGATCACCATGAAAAGAAATGTGGCCTATTATAGGCAGTGGCATTTTTGCAGTATGGTTACTGTATAGACGCCTAACGCAAGGTAAGATATTTTACTGTGACCCCGTTTGATACAATACAAAGACCACATTCCTTTAAGGATTAAAGTATATCCAACTGCACCTCTATGGCCATCCAAGGATAACAGCCTGAGCAAGATGCTTTGTTTGAAAAAAAAAAATCATAAATACATATTTATGATTTTGTATTTAAGAAATTTTAAACACTCTGTTCATAACAAGTGTTTGGGGGCATTTTTAAATAAAACTTTCTGAAATACAGTAAATCTGCTATGTGCATGAGTAGTATAACAGATTCCAGTCACGTGGCATTCAGTTGCACCATTGTCTAGGATCAAAACCCTGTTCCTCTGTTGAGAGATCATTCAAATGGGCATTGGGAACAGGACCTGGCGCTGGGAGCCAAAAAGAGGAAAAAGAAGAGTGGGCCCTTTCCACCCTTCCTCTAGCCACACGGCAGCTTTCCTTCAACCATTAACCAGTGGTCTCAAGCAGAAACGGCTTCCTTGGGCCCTTTTGGGGATGGTGGTAGGATTTTGATGGTGTAGCTACACAGTGACTCAGGGCCACCCCAGCCCCCTCTGTGACCTGCTTTGGAGAGAGCTGATATAAGCCTTGCTCAGCAATGCCCAGGGCATGTGAATCCCCTCAGCATGGTCCCTCTACACCATTTCTGCTCCCTGGGACTGTCATTCAAGCTTTCTGACCCTGTGGGTTTTGCGTAGGTTCACACTGGATTTCAGCTCTGTAAAAATCTGTTCAGTATTTTATTATCCCTGACGCATATTGGGCCCCTCACTGCAAGAAAGACATTGAGGTGCAGGAGCATGTCCAAAGAGCAACAAAGCTGGTGAAGAGTCTAGAGAACAAGTCCTATGAGGAGTGTCTGAGGGAACTGGGCTTGTTTAGCGTGGAGAAAAGGAAGCTCAGGGGAGACCTTATCACTCTCTACAACTACCTGAAAGGAGGTTGTAGCAAGGTGGGTGTTGGTCTCTTCTCCCAAGTAACAAGTGATAGGACAAGAGGAAACAGCCTCAAGTTGCACCAGGGGAAGTTTAGATTGGATATTAGGAAAAATTTCTTCACTGAAAGGGTTATCAAGCATTGGAACAGGCTGCCCAGAGAAGTGGTTGAGTCACCATCCCTGGAGCTACTTAAAAGACGTGTAGATGTGGCACGTGGGGATGTGGTTTAGTGGTGGACTTGGCAGTGCTAGGTTAATGGTTGGACTTGATGATCTTAAAGGTCTTTTCCAACCTAAATGATTCTATGATTCTATAAGTCTACACTTCTTAATCAACTAAACTCATCTCAAGGATATTTTATGATTTGTCTTTGACTCCGGGTAGAAAATGTCCATATATTACAACAGATCAAAACTGGGGGCTTCTATAAATGCTACACTGAATTCTCAAGAAACAGCATTCAAAATATTTTAGGATTCAAGACAGTGCAGAAGTAGCCTTCCTCTGGGCTGATTTTGTAATTGACTTCTAGAAATTTGTAAGAATATCTCAAGAGGAGTAAATTAAGTAAAAATTATAAAGAGGGAAATATCTCCACAGGAGGCAGGATGTGGGTTTGCCACAGAAAAGTATGCCAACATTAACCAAGTAACTGCTATCTGCTGGGATCTTCTACTTCACCTAGTCCTGTATTAACTATTGAAGGCAGTCATACTGTACAGTCCATTTCATAAATAAGTTCAGATTCAGAAAAAGAATCCTTACTTGAGTAAGTATATATCATTCCAGGTGAGCTGAAAAGACTTTATAAATCAACAAATCATCTGTAGAAAGAGTATAAACCATTGCATAACTTATAGTGAAATTATAAACTTATTGCACGTTGAAGGATGTAAGCCTGCAAAATATACTCCCCAATATAACCCAGATATTTTTCTTCTTGTCTCTTGCTCCCTTTAGAACACACTTCTAAAAAACATCCTAAACAGATAAGGGTGGCAGGCTGATTTGTGTATCTTTTATACACTTCTGTATTTATGGTAGGACTAATGCTCTGGAGTAGCACAATAAGGCAAAGAGCAGATGTGACGTATGAAAGTATGATAAACTTTCAGGATGGGTTTTGTCAACAAACATACTTGTTGGATAGTAAGATTATACCTTTATTAGACCTGAATCTTTATGACTCTATAGGCAAGGAACTGGCCTTCATTTTCAGTGTAGGTTGTTTTACGGGTTGGGGTGCCTTTTTCTTCTTTTGCTCCACATTCACATGGCATACCTTGACATTCACAAGCTCATGCTCTAGCATTCAATAGTTCATATCTGTGGAGGGAAAAAGAGACTAGTTTCTTTCTATTGCAAGGAATACAACCATATATATTGGATCATGTGGGGGCAATACAACATTTTTTCTTTGATATGTCCCAAATAGATCTGGATACCTGCATTAATCAAAGCATGCAGAAAGGTATCACTCTCTGGCTGTGTAACACTGTTCAGCTTTGAAGAACTATATGACTGCCCTACACCCTGCTTCTCCCACCCTGAGGCCTTGTGCATGTCTCCTTTCTGTGCACTTTAAAATGCGACAGAGCAACTGAGTCCTGCAGGTACCGCTGACATCAGGCAGCCTTTCTGCAGAGACAGATCTTATCCCTGCTCTGCAGGTTCCCTTGCTGCAGACTCCCATGCTCCAAACATATCTTCTGGCTCTGAAAGACTTGCTGATTCAGATTTAGCCAAAATCCCATTTTTGTCTCTGCCACTAGAGGGATCTGTGCAGTTAGCTCTCCTGTTCTCTTCCCTTCTTGTCCCAAACTAGGAGGAAGGCCAGAGCAACCTTACCTCAGTACTTCACTTTCTTTCTTTCCTTTTTTCTTTTTGTTTGTTGTATTCTCTCTTAAGTCTGATAATACAATGTATATTATTTATATTTTTGTTTCCTGTAAGTTAGCTTAAAAACATTAGAGCTAAATGATACTTATTCATTAATTTTTAATTCTTGATTTATGCCTGTGGCACCTAGGGTTCCCATCTAAACAGAAGCCAGGATTACTTACACGCTGAGGTCAGACAGAATTGTGCATTCTTGCTATAGCTTTCGTCCTGTCATTACCAAATTACCTGTTAGTTACTTAAGTATAGAATAAAAAAAAAAAAATTCTGTGCACATGTAAATGGCATGAAAATTACTTTTTCAAATTTACATCCTGGGGGAAAAAAACACAAGTTAGCTCTTCAGATATGATGGGAAAGGATAAGTAGTTAAGACACAGTGATTATGAAAGTGGCTCTTGGTATTTTTATCCTGTTATCCTGTGCTACAACGTAAGATGTGCAGTTCAAGTCAGGAGCTTTTAAAAAAAAATTTTTGAAACATTTGAGATACATATTTTTGATGTATGACCAAAAGGGGTTTTTTGTTGTTTTTTGGTTTGTTTGTTTTTTTTTACTGGTAATCAAATTAATCAGAAGGGAGGGTTAAAAAACTGAAAAATATTAACATGGTTTTGAAATTGTCAGGGAACCCTTCAGTTGTCACTGCTACAGTGGTAGCATTGGTTGAGGGAGCTGGTAAGAACAGAAAAGCTTCAACATTTCCTTGTTTGAAACTTCTTGCAGGTCAATAGTGACTGAAAATAATTACATTGGATTGCAGCCTCAGTCCAGTTCCTAGTGGACAAGTGTCCATGTCACAAAATCCACCATTGCAATTGGCAATAGTTGGCAGGCTCAGCAGAGAAGCCAAGGATTGAATGGGCATGGAAATTAAACTATTCTCCTGCCCCTAATTGTGGTCCTTTCAAGTCATCGTTGAGGAACATTGTTTGGGAAAAGTTGCACAGCTGTTGGCAGTGCTGAACATGCCCTTTGGATAAACATAGCATTTCCATCTTCAAGGTCTTAATCTAGCACATTTCATAGCCTTAAAAGTCACACCAAAGCGGGGGGAAAGACATTTCTTTTTTTCCCTTTACAGTAGTAATATTTTCTTAAAAAAATAAAACTCACAGCTGAAATGAAGAATACTGTCCTTCTTCGAAAATACTTACTACTCTATCTTCAAATATATTAATTAAAAGAATACTGGAAAAGTTTTATTTTTTTATGAATCCAGTGTTGTTATTTCTGATCACTATGTATTTTGGCAGAACAGTGATCAGGTTGCTTAAATGGATTACCTAAATACGGATTACCTTGCTTAAATATGGCACTGGTGGCCTAGTTGATATGCTGGGACTTTTGTGTTCAAGGACATGGTTGGGGCCATGGGACAATATGGGATTCAGACAATCATTGATTTCTTGTGGATTTCAGTGGGAACTTTTGCTTAACACCTGATAATAAAAATTGTTCTAGTCTAATTCTAATTGGAACTTGACATAAAAAAAAAAGTGAGCACTATCAACTTTAGTTTTCCCTTCCATAGAACGAGTAATATTTGTCTACTGTTTTTTTGCAACATGGTTGGAAGATGTAAGTAAATAAAGTATGTCAACTTCCAGCACACTCAACAACTGCAGCAGTTTCTAGTCTTGCGGGGAAGGTTGTTGACTTTTTCTTTTCTTTTAAGTAAAGAGTAAGAGGTATATCATATGCCTTTTCTTAATACTGACCTATTTTAGTGTGTTTCAGCTTAGGTGACTTGCCTTCTGGAATAGTTTTTTTAGGATGAACCTCAGTGGCAGACAACTCTCTAAAGAAAGTGCCTAAAAAACTATCTTTCACCAGGTAGCTCAGCTTTACACAGGATTAATATTTTAGTGATGGATAGTATCAGCCTATTTAAGTTGGGGGTTTTTTGTTTGATTTTTTTTTAATGCTCTTTAAAAGCTGATAAGTGCAGGTACACCCTGAAATGCTGTTTACTGTAGCCTGTGCAGATTCAAGTTTTGCAACAGTGGGAAGTGAAAGGTAACACATATGGTGTTGTGCCTTTCACTGCAGGGGGACTGGAGCTGCATTGCAGCTCTGAGTTCATCTTACCAAACTCAGAATTGGAAATTGGTGACAGTTTCAAATGTCTTTTTCGCAGATTTAGAAATTTACATATCTGCGGGTAGTTCTTAAGCTTTTCTGTTTACCCGCACCATTTCTTTCAAATTTGTAATCAGATAATCAACTATTTGGCTCTCTGGTCTGAGTACACAGATGGAATCTGGCTACAAGATTGATGTGTTGATGCACATGGATCTTGGGAAAGCACAGAGGCTAAGTTTGCACAATGAGATGAAGCTCTTCGTAGAAATGAATCTGGAAATTTTCTGTGCTGATTCTCTATAGTAGTGTCACCAAATCTTTTCAATGTCTTTATAAACTTTGTTTGGTACTACTTTTAGTGATGTATTTCATTCTTCTATATAAAGAACTTAATTTCTTGCAGTTACACTATATTTACCAAAGTAATCATATCAATGCTCTGAAGATTGGTCAGTGACCCCAGTACACCAAGCACATATGTTATTGCTGTACCCTTGGCAATAAGTATACAATCACTGCTTTGCTCTGGAAGCATTACGCTTTTTTGGTTATTTTTTTTTATTGGGCATATGAGAGCATTCATATTGTTCTAATGTCTTGCTCATTTATAACAGAATAATTAAATTTATAATCTGCAGCTTTTAATGATACGATAATATATCAAGAAGTTTGCAAGTGACTTGTTAGTGGAACCAACTTATAATTGAAAACAAGCTTCTCAGTGTTTGTAGCATAAAAGCCTGAAGCAAAACACCTAATGAAAATAAAAAGTTAAGGGTTATTTTTCTTCTTGAAAATGTGTGATTTCTTGCTTCTTCTTAGATACCAAGTGTAGAATCACCTGGCATATAATCACTGAGCTTCATGCATGGTCTGAAAAGAACAGTTTTCTAAGGTAAATAATCAGAGAGAAGCTTATCTCAAAACCTACCTGGGTGAGTCTACAAGTCTTAATAAACAGCAGCAACATGCCTCCATGGGACTTCGGTTAATTCAGTTTTCAGCACCCCTAACTGCAGGTTGAGTTTTACCATTGAGACAGAGCCCATACCAGAGAATGGTAAAGACTTACTGTAATCAACAGGAATGCAATGCTAAATCCCCCAAGAGACCCAGTTCTTCTGCAAGGTCTCCAACATGCTGCAGCAGCTATCCTCCTGCAGTACATCCAAGGGACCAAAGGCCCATAGTAGCTAGTTTTTCCCAGAGCACATTTGGATGAACCACAGTTCTTCCAACCAAACCAAATAGACCGATGTTTTAATTGTTGAGTACTTATATGTTATATACCTCAGTTAAGTTAATTGGTGTTAAACCACATAGTTTAGTAGTTTAGTTTAGCTGAATATTAGTAGCCTGCCTCCTTTTCTGATACCTGAATTTACTTTTATTTTTTTCCTTCGTTTGCCCCTTTGGTTCATCATATACCCACAAAAGATTAATAATCATGCTCTGAAGCACAGGGTTTGGTGCTTGCTGCCACTGTAGATTGGGCTGGTTTCGGGGGCAGGGGGGAGGGGGAAGGGGTTGCCTGTTCTGTGTTGTCTCTCAAGAAATATTTTTGAGCAGCACACATTTTTATTCCATATAAAGAAAAAAAATTTATTTTCCTGTTCATGTTTGAGACCTAGACAGAGGGCTGAGGCAGGTAAGAGAGAACTGTGATCTGAGAAACAAAGACATGCT
The DNA here is from genome assembly GCA_031468815.1 of Morus bassanus. Classification (NCBI taxonomy): domain Eukaryota; kingdom Metazoa; phylum Chordata; class Aves; order Suliformes; family Sulidae; genus Morus; species Morus bassanus. The sequence goes on along the minus strand of CM062567.1, from coordinate 65,760,178 downwards.
CTTCAGCCTTGTGTCAATTGCAGTACAGCTGTTTTCTTGACCTTCCCTGATATAGATGGCTTTAAATAATTTTCAGTTCTTTGATCTGTCCCCATCATTGTTCAAAGTTTATATCTGCTGGCAATAAAGTTTTTAAATTGTTTAAATATCTGAAATTGTGTTATAGTCTTCTTGAAGGAGTACTAATTTTGAAGGTTGAAAACTTTGCAACTTCTATAGTAGGAAGACAGTTACCCCTAAAGGCTGGGGTAATTTCTTACACAATTCTATCTGTACCATGTTGACTGAATGTGGTGCTAAGCTGACAGTATAAACACAGTTCTTCATAGACAGAGGTATTCATCATAAAATATTGTTATCATACTTGCTCCTAATCAGCACCTTTCATAAATGGTCCTTCTGTGCACTTCTCTACTGTTCTTTTTCAGCATTTCTTGCTTTGGGCTCAACTTGACAATATCTGATATTTTTTGTTCGTGAATGAGATAAACATTTTATTAGACTCCAAGGTCTATGCTTTATTGTCCTCTTGCGCTCCATCTGACAAGGCCAGGACATTAATTATATAATAGATCCCTGCATGTTCCTCTCTTTTCTTTTGTCTGATGATACCTTGAGAATTGTCTCTGCATGCAATCAAATTTCTGGAAGACCCATTAAGGCAGAACTCTACCTCCATCCAAAGATATATTTTAGTGAAACTACTCTGTGAGATTAGATATAGCATTTGCTAAGGTTTTAGGACAGAAATTAACATTTCTCTTCTGATTCTAATTTTGTAGAGCTATGTATTTATTTAGAATGCTATCAAAGGGAACTGTGTATTCCTTTTTACTTGATCTTTTGCATGGAGTTGTCGACATTTTATGCACAATACTCCATCCACACACACTGGACTCCACACATTTTTTATTTTTTTCGCTCCTCAAATATAGGAGGAACTGCTGCATCTCAATAATTCCTATATGCTCCATATCTCAGAAAATTGGTGATTCTCTATATCACCACGAAGTTATTGCTGGCAAATGATGGCAATTTAATTTGTAACCTATAAACATGTATATTACACAGTGTAAGTGCCTTGGCTCTTATTTCTTTTTATCCATTTGTTACTCTGAGCAAAAAACGTATTAATGGTGTGGTTGCTTCACTTATATTTGTACTACTGTCCTCTATTAATAATCACATCTATTCAGACATACATATACTCATTCATGACTTGGACAATATAAAATCAAATGGTCATAAAATATGATAACAAATGGATGAAAATGGTTTGCATTGTTCACTCTAAGAATAAGAAAACGTGATGATGGATGATAGGATTTGCTAAGGAAGCTAGAAATTGAAATGGCCATCAACTGTGGGATGTTAATAGAAATTAGGCACCTAACTTCCTTGATTATACCTCATTTATTTTGAAAAGCATAGTGGTAACATTTAAAATCAGTTCACTAAGAAACTGTAAATATTATATTATAAAAAAATTTTTCTTATCATAAATCTATATTTGCCAATATGATTTGCATCTATTTTATAGAATTACTTTTCTATTTATTACAGTCTATCTATAACAAACCATGTAAAATCTTTGAGAAAAAAATTAATATTCAAAATATATAAATGGATAATCCTGTCAATGTCTTATGGATACTGGCCAGCACAATAGAAAAAGACATTTACTCTCTCTGAAGTCATAATGGAGTATATCCCCAATGTAACAGCAGATTGCAAAAAGGAAAGATAAAACTCAAAGCACCCAATGAATTTGAAAAAGCCCATTTTTCTTCTATTATTTCAAAGGTTAAAACATTGAAATGATATATGACAGCCGAGTCCTTATTAAAGTGGAAGATGTTTTCTGTTCTAATCATTTACATTCCTTTGTGTAATTTCTTAAAGGTTTTCACTGAATAGAGTGTCATATTTGACTTTCTTCTTCAGGCATGGCAACTTATGTCAAAGATCAGAAAAGCCACTGACTTTATCAATAAAACATTTTGAAGGCACTTGTATAATTAGAAGACAGTGTCAGCAAAATTAGATTCATGAAGGACAGTGGTACGGAACCTGTATTTGTTTAAGGTTCCTGAATCCTGGTCCTGTGGTTTGACCGAGTCATATTGAGACCATGTCATCCATCATATGGTCCTCTGTATTATTTTTGAATACTTCAGATGTCATGCATACTATCATGAAGTTAGTCAACTGCCTATTGTTGTGAACATCAGCTTTTCAGCATCATTTACTCTGTAGCTTCCTTGATGGAGTTTCTGCAGACTATGATGATTTGCAGCTCCACTGTGATGTTTATGGGCTCAATAAAGAAAAGGTTCTAAAAAGATTATGGGCACTGAAAAAGGAAATACAACCTTTTCTGCAGGAGCACAGAGCAGAACAGACTAAACATTTTTGGAATTTCTTGCCTGCCACAAACAGATGATGATTCCCCATAGACATTCTTACTCATTTTATACCCTCAACAAAAGTCTTTAGGGCTTGAATAAAATTTTCAGATATATAACAAGCCATCTTCTCTTTACACAAGAAGTCTGATGTTTTGTGGCAAGGTCTTGGAAGACGGGGAATGTCTTATTTTCAAACTTTAAAGAGCAGCAAGACATAGTTGTAACTGATATTTAGGCCTAGCTTTCACTAGAGGTATCAGTGAGCTAATGCAGACTTCAGATGTTCCTTTACTCCCCATGTGAGCTCTGCATGATATTTGTCTGGTGTTAGCTGCAACTGGAGCAACAGATCAGAGGAGGACTTAAAAACTTATCCTGTTACAGATGTAGTTTCTGTCAGGTGATTTGGAATTTAAATTGCAGTTGCTTGAAGCAGTCTGACGACATAAGTTTCTTGCATCTTACTTTCAAGACTTTATGTATTTTACTGAAAAAAAACCCCATTATATCACTTCTTTCACCTTCTGAGATTTAATTAGTCAAAGCAGTTATAGGAGACTATAATAGCTAGATTTAACTCCTGCATCATCCACAGTTATGCTAGTCAAGTTCTTTTGTGCTGCGTTTATAATACGCAGTGCCATGAAAGAAGGAAATCTCAGTTTTGACCTTCCTTTTCACACTGACTGGGAGAAGGGAAAAATACCTTTACTTGTGAATTGAGTTGTGGAATATTTTTGAGATAAGCTACAACCAAATGTGTTTCTGCAGAGTCTGTTTTCTGTATATGGTCATATTTAAATGGATCGGTTTATTCATAAGACTGTCGGAAAAGTTACACTGAGTTTCCTAAGCTGTGATTTGAACTGCCAGCACAGTGGTCCTGAAGGTTGCACGGTCATTTTCACAAAAGATCACACCTGTGTTGAAGGTTTTAAGTGCAAGGTTCTCAGTGATCCCTACCTTCTTGAATCAGTAGTAGAAGCAGCCAGAGGAAAGGTGATGGGACCAAGATATCATAGACCATAGCATCATAGAATCATAGAATGGTTTGGGTTGGAAGGGACCTTAAAGATCATCTAGTTCCAACGACCCTGCCATGGGCAGGGACACCTTCCACTAGACCACGTTGCTCAAAACCCCATCCAACCTGACCTTGAGCACTTCCAGGAATAGGGTATCCACAGCTTCCCTGGGTACCTTGTTCCAGTGCCTCACCACCCTCATAGTGAAGAATTTCTTCCTTATATCTAATCTAAATCTACCCTCTTTCAGTTTGAAGCCATTACCCCTTGTCCTATCACTACATGCCCTTGTAAAAAGTCCCTCTCCAGCTTTCTTGTAGGCCCCCTTCAGGCACTGAAAGGCTGCTGTGAGGTCTCCCTGGAGCTTTCTCTTCTCCAGGTTGAACAACTCCAGCTCTCTCAGCCTGCCTTCATAGGAGAGGTGCTCCAGACCTCTGATCATCTTTGTGGCCCACCTCTGGACTTTCTCCAACAGGTCCATGTCCTTCTTACGTTGGGGGCCCCAAAGCTGAATGCAGTACTCCAAATGAGGTCTCAGGAGAGCAGAGTAGGGGGGCAGAATCACCTCCCGCAACCTGCTGGCCACATTTCTTTTGATGCAGCACAGGATACGGTTGGCTTTCTGGGCTGCAAGCGCACATTGCCGGGTCGTGTTGAGCTTCTCATCAACCAACATCCCCAAGTCCTTCTCCTCAGGGCTGCTCTCAATCCATTCTCTGCCCAGCCCGTATTTGTGCTTGGGATTGCTCCAACCGATGTGCAGGACCTTGCACTTGGCCTCATTGAACGTCATGAGGATGGCATGGGCCCACCTCTCAAGACTGTTGAGGTCCCTCTGACATCGCATCCCTTCCCTCCAGCATGTCAACCGCACCACACAGCTTGGTGCCATCAGAAACTTGCTGAGGGTGCACTCAATCCCACTGTCAGCGTCACCAACAAAGATGTTAAACAGTACCGGTCCCAATATCAGCCCCTGAGGAACACCACTCATCACTGGTTTCCAATTGGAGATTGAACCATTGACTGCAACTCTCTGAGTGTGACCAACCAGCCAATTCCTTATGCACCAAGTGGTCCATCCATCAAATCCATGCCTCTCCATTTTAGAGACAAGGATGTCATGTGGGACAGTGTCAAATGCTTTGCACAAGTCCAGGTAGATGACGTCAGTTGCTCTTCCCTTATCCACCAACACTGTCGTAGAAGGCCACCAGATTTGTCAGGCACGATTTGCCCTTAGTGAAGCCATGCTGGCTGTCACCAATGGCCTCCTTATTTTCCATGTGCCTTAGCATAGTTTCCAGGAGGATCTGCTCCATGATCTTGCCAGGCACAGAGGTGAGACTGACTGGCCTGTAGTTCTCTGTGTCTTCTTTTTTTCCCTTTTTAAAAATGGGGATTTTGTTTCCCTGTTTCCAGTTAGTGGCAGCTTCACCAGGCTGCCACGACTTTTCAAATACGATGTATAGTGGTTTAGCAACTTCATCTGCCAGTTCCCTCAGGACCTGCAGATGCATCTCATCAGGTCCTGTGGACTCATGCACCTTCAGATTGCTTAGATGGTCTTGAACCTGATCTTCTCCTACCATGGGCAGTTCTTCATTCTCCCAGTCCCTGACTTTGCCTTCTGCAACTTGGGCAGTATGGCTTGAGCACTTGCCAATGGAGACTGAGGCAAAAAAGTCATTGAGTACTTTAGCTTTCTCCATATCCCAGGTAACCAGGTCTTCCATTTCCTTCTGGAGAGGGCCCACATTTCCCTACCCTTCCTTTTATCACTGATGTACCTACAGAAACTTTTCTTGTTGCCCTTGATGTCCCTGGACAGATTTAATTTCATTTGGGCTTTAGCTTTCCTAACCTGATCACTGACTGCTTGGACAATTTCTCTGTATTCCTCCCAGGCTACCTGTCCTTGCTTCCACACTCTGTAGCCTTCCTTTCTGTGTTTGAGTTTGTCCAGAGGCTGCTTGTTCATTCATGCAGGCCTCCTGGCATTTTTGCCTGACTTTCTATTTGTTGGGAAGGAAATCTTTTGAGCTTGAAGGAGGTGATCCTTGAATATTAACCAGCTTTCTGGGGCCTCTCCTCCCTCCAGGGCTTTATCCCATTGTACTCTACCAAGCAAACCCCTGAAGAGGCTGAAGTCTGCTCTCCTGAAGTAAAGGGTGGTGAGCTTGCTACGCTCCCTCCTTGGTGGCCTAAGGATCTTGAAGGCAACACCCCCTCCTCATCTCCCCTGCCTGTCCTTCCTAGAGAGTCTGCCTAGAGAGCCTGTACCCTTCCATTCCAACACTCCAGTCATAGGAACCATCCCACCACGTCTCTGTGATGCCAATAAGATCATAACCCTGCAGGCATGTGCACATCTCCTTTTGTTTATTCCCCATGCTACGTGCATTTGCATAGAGGTATTAAAGTTGGACCCCCAATGAAGCTAGCTTACTGGCTGGAGTGGCTGGAATTCCTTTGTAATACTCTTCAGGTGTCCTCCTGCTGACCTGTGGTCCTTCTCCAGGCTCTGGGCATCTATTGCTGGCACTGGAATCAAACTGGTAAGACTGGGGCAGATTGAGGTTCCCCTCCCTGGCAACTTTAAAGACCTCTTTACCATTTTAGCAAGCCTATGACCGAAGATGCTCTTCCCCTCTCTGACAAATGGACCCCATCAGTGCCCAGTAGACCAGGTTTCTCAAAGTAAGTCCCATGGTCTAAGTAGCTGAACCCCTGTAATCATTTGTTGATTTGCCAGAATTGACTGGCCCTTTCAAACCCCTTCCCTTCAACCAGGAAGATTGATGAAAAAACTACCTGTGCTCCAGAGTCCCTTATGCCAGTCCCAGGGCTCTGTAATCCTTCTTGATACTACTGAGACTACTCCTGGCTGTACCACTGGTGCCCATGGGAAACAACAGCAGCGCATAATAGTCAGTGGACTGTGCAAGCCTTGGTAGTCTCTCAGTGACATCCCTGATATGAGACCCCAGTAAGCAGCACACCTCTCTAGAGTGTGCATCAGGTCAGCAAATGGGTGCCTCTGTACCTCTCAGAAGAGAGTCTCCTACTACTACCACCTGTCACCTTTTCTTAATTGTACTGCTTTTATACAGGGAGCGGATTGGGCTGCCTTGCTCAGCTCCAACATCTCTCCTGGTGTGACAGGTCTTTCCTCTTCAGTCTGCAGAGCAGTGAAGAAGTTCTGCAAGGGCACCTCAGGCTTTGGGAGAAGTCTCTTCCTTGTGCTGGTCCTTGCTGTTGCAACCATCCATTCTTCTGCATTACTGGCCCTCCTCCCTTCTGTGTCTACCAGTGGGGTAGTTTTTGGTTGTTTGGCCATGGGCTGTGGGTCCACTGCAGACTGCACTTGGAACCAGCTATCTAACTCCTTCTCAGCCTCCCTGATGTTATGCAGCCTTCTCACTGCCTCCTGCAGCTCAGCCACCTGCTGCAGGGTGTCCTCCACCTGGGCACACCTTTTGCAGGCAGGTCTGCTGCCTGTTCCTACCCCAGGAAAAAGGTCTAGGCACTTCCTGCAGTCTGAGGTCTGCATTGCAACCTCTCCCTTCAGCAGCTCCGTCTGGGTGGAGGCATCGGCCACCGCTGGAGTAGATGGTGCAGATCCCCAAGCTGGAGCTGCAGCCTTTGGTCTCAGATGTATGCCCACCATTCCACCTTGAGGGTCAGGTAGGATGAGTGCCCTTGACCTGTGCAGTTGGTCACAGAACAGTGCCTGGTTACCGGGTTATGTGTACTTCAAGTCTTCCCCTCAGCCAGTGGAATGCCCCTCCTTCGAAGAGGCGCCCTCCTGCGCACACTTCCGCACCACACCCTTGCTGATGCGCCACGCCCTTGCTGATGCGCCACGCCCTGGCTGCTGTGCCATGCTTTGGCTGACATGCCATGCCCTGGCTGTTTGCCTGTCCTGTTGGCAGTGCTCCTGGTCACCAGCGCACCCTGGGGCTGCCTTTTGTGGGAGCGGGCGGTTTGCCGCCGTTACTCCTGGCCCATCCCACACATGGTCAGCCACTCCCATGAGAACTGCCGGCTCCTGGCGGGTCTCTGCACTCCCCTGGGGTTTCCCCGGCTCAGGAAACACCCCTGTAGGCTGTGATCCCCTACTCTGCTGCAGAACATGCCTGCACTGGAGCTGATTGCCTCTGAGATCCCTCTCCCCAGCAACTCGTACCTGCGGTGCAAGTCAGCAACCGATATAGAGTGTAAATATACTCTGTTGGAGAAAGATCTCAGTAATCCGGGTGAACAAAAGTGTCTTAAATCAACCTCTGCAACCTCTGAGCTGTCATGCCTTCCATTCTCATTTTACATCCAAAGATAAGGGCCCAAGACATTCCTGTGTTTGCACCCCTCCATCTTCCAGGGCCTGCTTTCTCATCCATGAGCCAAAAAGCAGGCACACCTGCAAAATTTCTGACAGAGCATTAAAACCAGCAACCGTCTGGGACTGTCACCTCTGCTGTAAACTAGTTCTTAACACTTAATTTCAGACGCATGATTTTCTTTTGCAGTTACAAAGTGGCAAGATTTTTACATACCAGAGTTACCACAAACAGACAGATGTTATCAATAACATGATACACTTTCAACATCAGTTTTTGTGATCAATTTAACAAAAATTATATTAAAACTATACGGATGCTACTCACTTTTTTTTCCTCAGACTTCAGATTCTACCAAGTTCTTCCAAGCTTTGTTTGAAAATGATGGCTTTTGATTTTTTACTCTAATATTCAATGTTATTTCATTCTCATAATGCTTCTAGTGTCATGTTCCTACCCAGTTAGATGACCTCTATGCTCATACTTGAGTTAAATTTATGAGACAAGGTATTTTTAATAACTCTTTTACAGTATTGTCATCAGTCTGCAACCTTGATTCCACTTTTTCCTTGCATTTTTATCATTATTTTTAAAAAGGTCTTTAAATGTGTTTCCAGAGTAGGAGATTGTGTAATGTGGTGTCATTGTATGTGGCACATATCAAAGCAGATGTCCTTTAGGAAAAATGCTGCATCATGACTTTGGATCGTGGCATAGTGATGTAACGCCATATGAGCCAGGAAAATGTCAGACATGTCATGGTGTTTCTGTTTTATGCAGTTCTAATGTTTGTTTAAACCATAAGGTTTAATCTAGTGTCAACAACTACAGAAGGATACACTTAATTGGCATCCTAGAAAAACGACGTGCACATTTTAAGTAGGATGATTGCTGGGGAGCACATTCCCAGCAGTACATATCAATTATTCTGGATAAGTGGCACACCTAGTTTGTCGAACTGACATGTCTATTGCTGTCTGCATTATCGCTTCTCCAGGGCTCTTCACAGGCTGGTTTGCACATGCCTGCTGGTGAGCAAAGAGGTAGCAACAGGGGAACTCCGTGTCTGCGTGCTGCTATACATGCTTTACATGTGCTTTTCTACTTGCCAATGAGCATTTGGTGGCAGCTTTCTGTGGGAGGAGTTCCTATGGAAACTAAACGGATATTTGGTCTCTCCAGCTTGCTCACTCAGTTTGCATTAAGTTCAAGTGGTTTAAACTTAAACTCTTAATAATGTCAGCCCCTATCTCTAAATCTACTCATGGTAGATTATGGGTGTGAAACAATATTATTGTAAATTCTTATTACCATTGTTATTATGCAATGTACAACCACTTCTTTCCTTGGTGCTTCATTCTGAGAACTAATTCGGTCATATTTATTAATTTTTTGCTTTTAAATATTATGATCATTAACTTTGTAGAAAAATATATGCATCCAGGATTGTAGCCACCTATTAAGTTCAGCAATCACTGAATGGATAATTTTATTTTTCTACTATCACATAAATGAGTATTAAATAGGACTCTGCTTTCTTGAGGTATTCAGAATCTAAAGTCTCAATACAAAAAAGTAAAAATTCTACACCACTTATCAATTAAATTTAGAGAGCGCTAGAATAATAATATTTTATTTTGTTGCTTGTTTGTGAAGCGAATATTTGGTAAGTTATTATAATTAAGAAAGGTAGAGATAATGATTATTTGCCTTATATCGTATATGTATGGTATCTAATTTTATAGCTAGTTTTGAGACATGATTTATTAGTATTAATAAAGTAATATTATTTGAAATAATTCATGTGATATTGTAATAACCTAATCCCTTGCTCCACAGATGTTTCTGTTAAGTGTCTGCAGATCAGTACGTATTGCATGATATTGATATGATACATAGGAAGTGTTTTTCAAGGCCAGGATAAAAAATTTGTGTAGTGTTAGAAAAAGAATTATTACTTATTTTTTCCTTTCATTTACTTAAGCTTAACAGATTGAAAGAGTGTGTCAGGTTTGGTTTGTTTGTTTTTTTTTTTTTTCCCCAGGAAGATTGAATGTGAATCTAGCATGCAGATGGCATGTAATTGCATTTCCTGCATTGTTACTATATGGGTTTCATTACTTTTTCACAGCAATGCACTGAAATTTAATCACCCAAGGCTAGCATTTGCTGGTAAGATGTGTGTATACAGCGGTCTTGCTCAATGGTTAGAAAGCTTACCCCTTGCTTCATGCACTTCTTCCATTATTGCTGCACCATATGTTCTTTACAAATCCAAACAGAAGAATCATAAGTACTAAATTTACCTGGGAACAACAGCAGACTAAACTGAAGCATTTTAGGCAGTTAGAAAAAGTCATGGTAATATTTCCCTTGCCATCTCATCCCAGGCCATTTTTTTTGTATCTCTGTTTTACCCAATACAAGTAGCTATCAAATTGAACTTCTAGAGTGCAAATTAGGGTTATCCTTTTATTGAGAATGTACTTGCTCATTCTGACTACTGGTGAAACGAGCTATGAAATTTGCTTCATCTCCCCTGATGTTTACACAGGCAAGAAAGATTTTCCCACACTTGTGTGTATCTATGATTTAACTACAAATGACATTGTACCTCTCTAACATTAACCCCTTAATCTAGTACATTTCTACAAATAACCACCTGTAGTCAATTCTTTATTCATAAGCCTTATCTGTTGTTACAGTATATAATCTGTGAGAATGCCCTAATTTTTATCATTCTCTAAGCCTGTCATCATGGCTGAGACAAGGCTTATCCCTCTGAGCAGATGAGATTAGTCGATCATGTTGAAATCAGAAGAGGGATTATAATGCTTGTAATACACTGAGTCAAATTAAATGCATTTTGTTTGTACATCAGAAGATCTTGTTGCTAAGGCTTTCGTATCTTCTGCTGACTGTATAAATTGCCAATAAAACATATGAAGGCTGGACAGGGGGATGAAAAGTCAAGCAAAAAGCAGAAACAAATCAAAGATATTTGTTTTGTTTATTCAGCCTGGTAAACTAGAGGTTTAACTGCTCTGATGTCACCATCATATTCTAAACACAGGATTTTTACCAAAGACAAACTCTGATCTCAATTGCATGTTATTCATCTTAATTTATCTTTGACCAGCTCTAAGGGCATCTTTTCTTCTTAGTAACTTCTTGCCTCTTTGTATTTCTTCTTTTGTTCTTTTTCAAGCACGTTTCCTTTGTCCTGACTGTTTTGTCAGTATGCAGCATAAACACACATGCTATTTATGGGCTGCGATCCATAAGGAAGGACACTGAGACATAGGTATGTATATGTATGTGTGTATATATACATGTATCAGAAACACAGTCATAAAATTATGAGTCAGCGGGTCAGGTAATTCTTTCTGCTACCCCAGCTGGTGCTTCTGTAATAAAAGTGGTACAACAAGAGCTCTTCTTAGAAAAAGAATCCATTTCCCGTTAATAGCCCACTATTTTTTATTTGGATTTCTCTGGATAAACATTCAAAAGCTTGGATATTTATCTCAGCCTTCGCAGGATTATCTGAAACATGTGAATCACAAAACTGAGATGGACGTATCAAGTGAACAAGATTACTCGTTATATTTCAAGCACTTCTGGTTCCAAGTCCCAGTCACAAATCTGAAAATGAAGAATATTATCAAAACTCATGAAGAAAAACTAAGGTAAGAATTAGTTGTGAATTCTGCATGCGGTAGGAGTATGTCTTCCCTTTTTTGCCTTGGGGTATAAGAAAGGTCTATTATTTGGCTTCTAGGTAGAGACTAGAAGATGTATATCTAATTCAGTTCAAATATACCCAATTCAAAAAGGACAATTACATCAGATGCCACCAAGAAATTTTAGTTGTGCTTGTAATAATTTATGACAGTAAATCTAAGCATTTGCCATCAACTGGAGGAAGCAATGCCTAAAGTAAAGGAGTTGAGGCTTCTCCCTACTTTAGAAATCCTTTCATTTTGGTAGGTTCTGGTGGAATGCAATCCCCTGCATGCCTGTTGTAAACAAAGGCTCTTAATTATCTGAATCTCTTGGAGCCTATAATACAATCCTTGTGGAGCTGTATTAAATATGTGAGAGCTATGAGATTTCTGCATAAAGTAGCTTATAGGCAGCTTGGACCACACAGGTTTGCTTTCATCTCCAAGCTATTTTCCATATGTGAGTTAGGCTGAGCTCTTGCCCTGCCGCCTGCATAACACTCTAGCTGGTGACCAAATTCATCCCTTCATGGTGCTAGTATTTTTTAATAACTTTTTTAATAACTCAAGAGCAGTAACAATATCTGTGCCTGTTCATAGATCTTCCTTCCAGAAACTGTCCTCTAAGGCCTTTCAAAAGCTAATGTGCCTTATATGCCTTAGACAGAAGTAGGGAACCTCCTGTCAGTGTGACTCAGTAATAGCTAGCCTAAATAAAAATACAGACAGTAACATTAGGCTACTATTAATTTTTTAAAGTTTTTGGTTATGTATCATTCTACTCAGGATCCCTGAATAACACTATTGCACCATATCATACCACATCAGGATTATTCCTGTAACGGGACCTGTTTTTGTTATAGTCTGTGAGAAGTACTATGTAATAACTCAGGATTAATTTGTTATGAAAAAGTGGTTTTTCTCAGCATTTCTGAAAGACTGAAGAGAAAGATAATGTATAGCAAAAGGTTGAATGAATTGCAGCATTTCCAAATTTTCTGAGAATATAATTTTACAGGTGTTTCTTTAAATACTCGTCAAGATACCATAAGTATGTCCTTCAATAAGCCCTGACACTGAAAGAATTAAGCAAACAATAAACTTCATACATTGTGAATAAACTTGCAGATTTCACAGATTTCCTTTGTTTCAGCCTGAGAGGTTAGTATGATATTGCAGATTTATTTTATTTTTTTCATCTGGAGGCAAAACTGTTGATGATTCACCCAGCTATTTTGCTGCAGTGATGCTCCTCGACTAAGAATGGGCGTAACAGGAATCTTGCAGGATGAGTCAATTCATAGTGCTGGGACTAAGCTCTGCTAGCACTCCTCCTCCTCAGGTCTAGTCCTTCTTTGCCCAATCCTGCACAGCTTTTTCACTGCTTCCATCTGCTTGTTCACTGCTGCTACTCAGTGCATACCTCTTAGTAAACTTTGGTTTAGCCTTCTGGCTTTTGGCATTCTTGTTCCTCCTCTCCTTTTTTTTCCCCCTCCTGAGCCACCTCTAGGGCTTAAATTTAATCAAAATGAAAAACATTTTTTTCATTCATCATATTAAGTGAGGTTTTATTTGATACTAATATTGCTTGCACTGCATTAAGTGAAGTAGATATAAAGATAGAAAGGTGGGATTCAAGGTTTTGATCGTTGAAAATGGGAAGACTGCTAAACTCATGCTGGTGGGAAAAATATGATGTGTGTTTCCTTCCCCAATTCCCACCCTGCCAAATATACACACATCCTACCCTACAAATTGTTTTTCATTGCCATCTATGTATATGTGCTGTGGTGTTTCAAAGACCGTAAAAAAGATTTCCATCATTAATCTGCAGAGAGTTTACCAGCTTTGACTGTTCATTCCTTCTTTTGGAAGTTTATGCAATAAAATGGTTGCTATAAATTGCACGATATAGGTCAATCTTAAAAGATGGATGAAAATAAATTTATATTAGTCCAAGCATTTATATGAATGTACAATGACCTCTTTGGTTTCATTAGTTCTAACACAGAAATGCCAGGGGTATAAATCTTAACATTTCAGCACATGCATGGTTCATTACCTGAGGTCAAGATGATGATTTCCTCCATAATTTTTAAGTATACAGTTAAGTACAGTTAAGTTTGGCACAGAAGAATATATTTTAGCCATATATAAGACATGAGATACTGGACTATACCTCTGTGTGTGTGTGTGTGTGTGTGTGTGTGTGTGTGTATATATATATATATCCCATGTGCTAATTTCTGTGACTTGATAATTTTTAGATCCTTCCCAATCCACTTCCCCAGTACATACATCAGACATGCCTGTAAAATATTGTGAAGAATCACAAAACTGTACTGTAACATGCCAGAATTTGGCAAGAATGAAGATTACTAAATAGTCTGGTTTCTGACATAAACAGGATGACACTATGCTAAAAGTAAAGTACCAGGTGAGACTGTCTGGAGGATCACAGATGGTTAGACAGCACAGAGACAGTGAGAAAATGACATTTCTGCTAACTTTTTCTGTAGGATCTGACTGTGAAAATACTGTGTTTGTTAGTCTTGGGGAGGGAGTGACATACAAGTGTCTAGTGGAATGACCAATGTTGAAAGCAGGTAAAACCAAATGCTTACAATTTGGTAGGAAAAAAATAAAACAGGAAAAAAATAAAACAAAAGTATTTCTGGTAGTAAATTACCTTTAACAAACATGTTCTGTTTTTTTTAAAAAAATAAATTTGGTATCCCTGACATAAACAACAAATATTCCACTTTAATGTTTTTGTCCAGATTCACTCATGCCTTCAGCTCTTCTGACAGCTGCTGATTTCATTCACATCCATTTAAAAATGTCACTCAAGGAGGTATGCAGGATTGGCTGTTCTGCCCGTCATACTCAGTGAACAGATGGCAAGCTCCCTGTCCTCCCCTTCCCAAGCTCTTTGAAGGCTTTGGCTGGGAGAGCAAGTCACTGTCTCAACCCTCAGAGAAAATACTTTTGTGTGGGGCAAAATAGCTCAACTCCATTTTCTGCTGCACTGTAGCGCAGCAGTATGCTGCAGAGACAGGATGGGATGGGATGGGATGAATGTCTCGCACTCCTGATGCAGAGCATATGCAGGGAGCTGTAGGTGGTGGCTTTGCAAATGGGTGCTGTGAGGTGCGGGGGAACAGCATTTTCTTCCCCCCATTTTCTTGGCTGGATGGAGCTGTGAGCTACAGGAAGGAAGGATGAGCCTCTGGCAGATGAATGCTACCCGGTAATACCTGAAGTGCTTTATGTGGGCAAGCCAGATGCAATGTTAGAGATCAGTTCCTCAAGTGATAAGCTTTCTGGTACACGTGGAAACAACAATACCAGTCTACATAAATAAAACTGAAGTACTCACTTGCAAGATCCTTTTAAGCAGTTTTGTGTGGCAAGAAGCCCAAGTCACAAAGGTCCAATTTAAGGCATAATGTCAGTTTTATGGTTTGCAAATCTATGATTTCAGGCAGTGTGAAAGTTGTATAATATTTAATGTTTCTACTTGACTCAGGATCATAGAGAAGTCTTTCTCATTAGACTGGTTTCTTGTGTCTTGTTTTAGGGGAAGTGTTTTCCTTGGTTTTGGAATTATGTCTTCAGGTGCTTTACTCCACAATGTGCATACTATGAACATGTCACATTTCTAGCACTGGAAAAAAACCAGATCATAATCCAGAGAAGTGATTTTGGTATGTTTAGCAAATGGCATAACATTGCTCTTCACTACATCATTTGCAGTGTTTTATTTTTACTGTTGACTGTAATGTGCAGTAGGTTTTAGAGGAATGTTCTTTATAGATAGCAAGGGAAAACTGAACCGGGCTTGCCTACCCAAGATGGCCACTAAAGGGATGTTTGCAAAGGGTTTGTGTAACTCCATGGAGTAAAAATACCCATTCACCTCTTCCTCAGCAGCCTCTCCATAAATAGCCTTTTAACTTTCTTAAGGAGGGAGGTAGTAATAAAAAAAAACTTAAAAAATTAAAGCAGAGTTTAGCATCTTCCAAAAAAAGTGCATCTTCTGGAGGAAAGGAAATGGAAATGAAAATAAATCAGTTTACAAATTGCTCTTGGTCCAACATCACTCACTTCAACAGCCACGGCTATGCTAAAGTATTCGTCACTGTCATTTCTTTTAGCATGCATCTCTTGCAGTCCTGCTGTCAAGCCTCCAGTTTGCTGATGACATTTTCCCTTTGCAGTGATGGGCATTTTGAATATGCAGAAACAGCAGTAATAAAGTGTAGTATGGATTTCCAGGGGATTAGTCCAAAGCAGCCGTCAATAATTTCTGATCTGACAGAGGTGATAATTGAGGTAAGCTGTATAACTTGAAGATTTCAGTTTGGTTAAAATTGCCCTATTAGCTGCTTAATAGTGTTATTAGTCAAATAAATTAGGCTAGGATCTTCCAAATAACCTTGGCACTGTGTATATTAAGTGTGCTCAGTCCTGTACAACATCCACTCTAACAGTGCATTACCAGCAGAGATGGTTGTCATATCGCATAATATTCTGAAAGTGCTTGCTTTTGGGCAACAAAACATATTACAGATTTCAAATAACAGAGCATAAGTCTGTTTTCAGATAAACAAATGACAACAAATCTGGTGGTAATTTATGGTACAAATGGTAGGGAATATCAGTGATTTTGTTTTGGATGTTTTTACTCAGAGCTATAATGACACAGCCTTCTTTTAACTTGCAATCTTGCCAAACTGCTCAATTCATGCTTTCCATATCAATATGTTTCTAATGCACAAAGCACTAAATCAGTGTTTTTCAAGTTTAGGAACAGATTTTAGACATGGTCACTGACCACTTCAAAGTGCAACCATAAAGATGACCCTAGAGAAAGGCAGATGGTCCTAAGAGCTGAGTCTATTCCTGCTGAAATCAGAGACAAAAGTCTGTTATTGTATGATCTCTCAGCAGCACATGCTTAGTATCACGCAAGAGATAAGTTCAGAACTATTCAGTATCTGACCTGGTATCTTAATATTCCAAGGAAAATCCAACACTAAAAATGCATATACTTTATGATGAAATATATTTTTTTTAAAAAAAGCATCATTTAGACTGTTTCCTATTCCCTTAAAAAGAGACCCTCCAACATAATGATAACTTGTGGAGGTGGTTGGGAACCCAGGAAAAGGAAGATTTTAATGCAAAATATAAAAACAAAATAGAAAACCAAACACATTTGGTGGAAATGAATGCTCATACCCAACATTAGGAAGCAACTGTATGCTAGCTGTACAAAGAATAAACATGTGTGCTGCCTTCTTAAGTACACAAAAGGATTTGTCTACAGATAAAAGAAGGAAAATAATATTTTACATCTTAGTTTCATATTATGTAGGCCAGTACAAATATATACACAATATAGATTGTAAGGCTTCATTTGTATATTTTCATAACCCAGTGAGAACAGCAGTATTTTTCTTCCAGCCCTTACTTAATGATGGTTACACAAGCACTTTGAATTTAAAACTCTCTACTGTATGTAAAGTGAGGTGTGTGCTTTTACTGCTTGTCAAAACAATCCTGAAATCCCATTTTCCTTTAATAAAGTATAGTTTTGTCCTCCAGATGTATGCTTGAATAAGATGTCATAGTCTGTTTTTGTTCAGGATTGCACCCTGCTGATGTTCTTAGGCAGCAAGAAAATTACCTTATTGAAACATATTGCTGGTAGTGACTACAGTGCCAAATTTTGCATTGGTATTACACACATGACATATTCAGAGACCTTTGAGTAAGACCATGAATATCAAGTGATTGAAAAGATTATACAGGCTTTTTCTTCAGGTATAAAAGGTTGTGGTTCTGGATGAGTGTCTTTCAGATCAATATAATTATGTCATAAAAACATGTAACAAAATAGTTACTTTTCAGCCTTTCACACTTGCCTGATTTCATACTAATTTTATTCTGAGTAGAATTATTTTTCCTTACATTAGTTGCACAGTTGTTATTTTAGAGGAGTGGGGGTTGTTTTTAAAATAGTTGCATAATTGTAGGCCCCCTACTAGTATGTGAGCATCCAGACAGGTAATAGATGCTTTATTATGTTTGCTTTTCTAGAGAAAAGATACGTACACACATACGTATTAAAATCATGGAGTTACATAGCTGAATATTTACACACAAACACACACCATTTATATATATGTGCACTCAAATTCGTATGTGCCTGTATGAACAATGGAATGAATGTACTCTTTATGAATTACATATAAACATTTTGAAAGTGCATATGTTAGTACTAAAATGAGGTAGTATAGAGGTCTAGTTCACTTTGGGTAAAAATCCCTGAATTTCTGGCTGTAGCAGGTGTTTGGAAGCTGCAAGCAGTGTGATAATATTAAAAATTCATGATATCTGGGTTAAAAGTGTTATTTGAATGTTGTATTTTTCCCTTAGACAAATTTAGTTATGCATGCGCTAGTTTTGTGACCCTACAGAGTGATAACTCATTGCCAAAAATCATCAGAGGCAACAATTTGGCTGGCCTCGTTGGCAAAACACTGCCAATCTAGGAAGCAAAGTTATGATAGTAATTCCTGCTGGTCACTGGAGTGGCATCAGAGAGAGAAAACTACAGTTAGAGAAAATAGAATTAGAAATTTTAGGGGAATTTAAGAAAAGTTGAAAATAAAACTGATAAAACCACAGCTATTTGCAGGTAAAGTGCTGCCCAGAGTGGTTCCCATTAACATTTCACGTGCTAGAGAAGCAAGTCAAACTCTCAAGAATGCCTGATTTTTCCACTAGTTTCATTGCTTTTAAAAGAGTTGAGCTCTTGACAAGCAATCCCTCCTAATACCACAATGAAATTATTCCATAAAACACCCACCTAGCCCCAGCCTGTATTTATCAAGAGGTGGGTGGGTGCCCATAATCCTACTTTGGGCTGCTCCAAAATTTGGAAAAGAGGTTTGAAATGGGATCCAGAATTTGCCAAAGGGCTCATCATGGCTTTGGATCCCCTGGGTTCAGCACCTGCTAGAACTTGTCTGATATCTAAGCCCAAAATGTCATCTCAGATATGTAATCTGGATCAGTCTCTGACAACTACTGGAGACACTCCGGGTCGCTGTTTCCTAACAGCCTTCCAACAGGGGCAGGGCATGCAGAACATCTGGGGCATCTGAGTACAAAATCTTCATCTATGGATAAACAGGATTTTATGAAATGGTGTTCCATGATGTGTACAAATCTGAGTCAATGCCCCAGGAAATCCTTTCCATAGCTTTGTTGCTATACACAGGCTGTAACGCAAGGAGAAAGAACAAGCTAGCCTTTGATTTTTCGTGAGAATCATAACACTGCCAACAATCTCTGTGGCTTTCTAGGTTTACCCCTCTGAACAATTGCATTTATTCACATTACAGTACTATAGTGTTTCAAAGCACTAAATTGTGCTGAATTTATGGAACAAGGAAACACCTCACTTATTTATTCACTCACGGCACAATGCAGATGTCCTCAACAGACTTAGCAGAGAAAAAAAGTTAAGATTCAGACATTGGGTGGGCTACAGAGATTAAATATAGTTTAACATGGCCTCTTGCAAAAGAATGGAATTTTAGACGTACAACTTCTTGTTTAGTGAAATCCATTTTCATGCTTTGTAGTGTTTTACTTAAAAAGCACATAGCTTCACTAAATTACAACTTCTGTGCTGATCTTTGCCCTTTTTTTTGGACTACTTATTTGTACCAAGTATCCCCTAGCTATCTCCTACATCTCCTTCGTATCTGAAATCTGAAAAGGAAAACTGTATACTAATGTATGCAGTATGGGGAATAAACACGATGACTTACAGACCTTTGTGCAGCTGCAAGGCTATGATCTTTTGGGAATCACAGAGATGTGGTAGGATGGCTCCCATGACTGGAGTGTTGCAATGCAGAGGACACAGGCTCTTGAGAAAGGACAGGATGCAGGATGGGAAGGTGAGGAGGGGGAGTCTCCCTTTATGTGAGAACAGCTGGAGTGCATGGAGCTCTGCCTGGGGGTGGAAGCCAACTGAGAGTTTATGGGTTAGGAATAAAGAGAGGACAGGTAAAGGTGACATTACAGTGGGTGTCTGCTGTAGGCCACCTGACCAGGAAGAATGAGTGGATCAGTCCATCTACAGACAGATAAGACCAACCTCATGTTTGTAGGCCCTGGTCCTCATGGGGGACTTCCATCACCCTGATATCTGCTGAAGGGACAACACTGTAAGACATAAGCAATCTGGGAGAGTCCTGGATTGCACTGATAACTTCCTCTTCCAAGTGATTAGACGAGCCAACAAGGAGACATGCTATGCTGGACCTCTTACTCACCAAAAAGGAGAGGCTCATTAGGGGTCTGAAGGTCAAAGGCATTCGTGGCTGCAGTGACCATGAGATGGTGGAGTTCAGTACCCTGAGGGCAGGGAGGAGGGTAAAAAGCAAGCTTACAACCCTGGACTTCAGGAAAGCAGACTTTGGCCTCTTCAGGGACTTGCTTGGAAGGCTCCCATGCGATAAGGTTTTGGAGGGAAGAGGGGCCCGAAAAGCTGGTTAGTATTCAAGGATCACCTCCTCCAAGCTCCAGAGATTTCCATCCCAACAAATAGGAAGTCAGGCAAAAATGCCAGGAGGTCTGACTGGATGAATAAGGAGCACCTGTCCAAACTCAGACACAAAAAGGAAGTGCACAAAGGGTGGAAGCAAGGACAGGTAACCTGGGAGGAATACCGAAACATTGTCTGAGCACCCAGGGACGAAGTTAGGAGAGCTAAAGCCCAAATGAAATTGAATCTGGCCAGGCATGTAAAAGACAACGAGAAGTAAGTACATAAGCTACAAAAGGAAGACTAGAGAAAATGTGTGCCTATTGCTTGGGAGTCCTGGTGGACACCAAGGTGACCATGAACCAGCAACATACCCTTGCAGCAAAGAAGGCTAATGGTATCCTGGACTACATTCAACAACATATTGCCAGAGGCTCGAGGGAGGTGATCTTTCTACTCTGCTCAGCACCAGTAAGACCATATCTGGAGTACTGTGTTCAATTCCGGTCTCCTCAAGCAAGACACGCATACTGGAGAGAGTCCAACAAAAGGCCACAAAGAAGATTAAGGGACTGGAGCATCTCTTATGAGAAAAGGCTGAGAGAGCTGGGACTGTTTACCCTAGAGAAGAAAAGGCTCAGGGGAAACTTGTTAATGTATATACCTGTACCTGAAGGGAGGGTGCAAAGAGGATGGAGCCAGGCTCTTTTCAGTGGTGCCCACTGACAGGACAAGATGCAATGGGCACAAATTGAAACACAGGAGGTGCCATCTGAACATCAGGAAACACTTTTTTACTGTAAGGATGACTGAGCACTGCCACAAATCACACAGGGATTGTGTGGAGTCTCCATCCTTGAAGATATTCAAAAGCTGTCTGGACATGCTCCTGGGCAACTGGCTTTAGGTGGCCCTGCTTGAGCTGGGTGGGGATTGAACAAAATGACCTCCAGAGATCCCTTCCAACCTTAACACTTCTGCAATTCTGTGATTCTGTGAAAAAGCAAAAGAGCAAGCATGAAAAAGGACTGTCTGAAGAAAAGGAACAGCAAAGGAGGAAAAGAAGCAGAACAACAGACTGTCTTAGTCAGGCACAGGCTAAACTCTGTCCTTCAGCAATGAACATGTTAAGTTTGATTTAAAAGGAAAATGTCAAGGAGCCTGCCTATATCACTCTGTGAAGCAGTAAAGGGCAAAATGGACCGACCACTTTTCCTGTCTGTGTTCATGAGTGATGAGATGATGACCTTGGGACACTTGGGAAGGAATTATCATCAGGATTGTCATTTAAGTATTCTTCCAAGATTTCTGCTCAGGGAACAAGTTCAAGGTGGACCACAAAAGCCACAAAGTGTGCAGTCTGACCACCTCTAAAAGAAGACACTCCAGGTGTTTTTGAGGACTTCTCCATGTCCATCATTAACATGAGCCTGCAGGTCAGCTGCATAAAACCCTGCCCTTGCTTGGTCCTGCTGTCTATGAGCTTTCTCATTAAGAATCTGGCAGACAGGCACACTGCTTATTTCGTTATCGTGTTTTGGATGAACACAACCAGATATGACAAGGGTGAGGGCATTCTGGGACTACCATCACTTCCTTAAAAAGGCCTCTGATGGGGGTAGGAATGAAGGCAAGGATCAGTGTTTCAGAAGCAGTGATCTCTTTCCTCTCATATGTTTTACCCTAAAACCACCTCTTCTGACTTGCAGAAGCAAGAAATGACTGGGTCTAACTTAAGACTGTAAGTACAAGGGAGACCATTAGACCCAATAGCCCAAGTGTCTGCATGGTATAGACCATAATGTCCTCTCCCTTCCCACCCAGTAAACCTCTGTGCCAAACCAAGAACTCAAGCTTACACTGAGACATTTTGTACAGGACTGGCTTTTGCCTTTATGGTATTGTTTACTTTAGAACTACTGTTATAGACTAACTTAATATACAGTTAGTCTGATAATAAAGCTCAATCATCTAGGTCACTGATTTAAGCAGGACTTTGGCTACATGTAGAAACCGTACAAGTTCCCAGATTCGTTCATTCTTTGCTCTCCATTTTATTCAGTTTGAGATCCTGCCTTCGTTATAACTGTCATCGCCCATACATTTTTACGGTAGTCACTTATTTTTGGTTATCCAGTGGATGGTACGGGGCAAAATACAGCATCTGTACCACCTGGACTGAGGAAATCACTGTGATGGCCTTTAATGGTGATGGCTCAAATGTCCCACAGATTCCATGGAGCAGCCTGAGTTTGCTTCATGTACTTACATGCTGGGCCAGCCATTCATTTGTATTGTCATACATTTTCTTTCCCTCACTGTCATTCCACCAAGCTGCTCAAGAGGCATGTCTTTGCTATGTAATATTTGAGGCCAGCAAAAATGAATAATAGCATTAGGTTTCCCACCATTGTACTTCCTGTTCCGTTGCATGTTCACTACTCTATGAAGCATGACCTACCATGCTTCCTGCTTCTGTGGATGTGGAAATTATTCCTTTAAATGTCCTCCCTTTATAAAAGTGGGTCACTTCACTGTATTTGTCTCCCCTGTAAATATGTACCTCACTCTGTAATATCAACTGTTGTGCCTTTATTATTCCATTATATTCATTTTATATAAATTTAAGTTCCTCCTCACTTCCTCTGCAGCAAGGAGATCAATGCAGTACATCACAATTTTATTACATCAGTGTATTCATTTTCTTTATAAAAGTAAACCACTCCAGTAGATTCACTCTCCCACAAGAATCCCATAGGTCACTGAACTGTGTTAACTCCCTGCATAAATAAAGACTGTATCATTTTGTTCATTTAATCTACAGGTAAATGTGAAAATATTCTCCTTTACAGAGGATATATATATATATATATATGTATGTATGTATGTATGTATACGGTATTTTACTCTTAGCCACTTTGTTCAGGGGCTAACATGAGAGTGGAATGTGCTTATTTCTTCACAGCAGAATAATGATTCTCTGAAGAGCTGCATCTAGTTTTTGCAAGACTTTGGACAAGACATACATGTACACTCTGCAGGTCCTCTCCTTCTTTCCCTGCTTTTGCTGACTTTCTCCTTTTTTTTTTTTCCTCCTTAGCTTTCCCTTGCCGATTGCCTCATTGTGTTTGCTTGTTTGGTTTTGTTCATCTCACTGTTTTTGCTGACAATTTAAATGAGGGCTGAGAACGACAACAGAAATGGGGATCTGGACCTGAAAAATACCTTTCCTGCCATCTGTGAGCTGGCCCCTCATTTTCATTTAAATTCCCTGTCCTGTTTGAGCGGACTCAGTGATGGCACTCACTGAGGATTCAGCTGTCCATGCTGTACTGTGCTTTACCACATGTGCATTGCACCCTTCCCTTTGCTGCTACTCCTCCATGTCAGTGCATGTGTCCAGTCCTCCATGGCACACAACAAAAAGGGGAACAGATGAAAGCATATTACTCTACTTGAATCTTGTCTTTTCTTTCTATCTCTCTGCCTACTTCTCCAAGCCTTCCTTAAGCTCAGTCCAGTACAAGTACGCTCCTAAATATATATTTCTGTTACATAGACCTGGATCTGAGGTAATATGGATTGATTAAATGTATTTCACATCCTCTTCCATAATCACAGACCATCCTAATGTATGTGCTGACTTAAGGAAAGTCACAAACTATCAGCTGATTTCAAGTCAGAATACGGTGATATAAACCCTCTACTTAATTCTGGGAGGAAAGAGAGGGACATTTAATCATTTCAACAAGCTCGAAGAGTACCAAAGGAAAAACAGCTATGAAAGAGTTAAAAATAAGCAACCAAAGAAAAGCATCAAAATCAAGCAACCAAACAAAAACCCCAGTCCTTACATGTCTCTCAAGGGCTGCACACAGTCTGCCCAGGATTTTCTTTTATCCCGAGTTTACTACATGCTCCCTTGTGTCTCCTTCCTGCTCTGTGAAAGGTCGTATGGCAGCATGATGCCATGTCTGCAGTCTCTCTCTTCTCCAAGTTTAGGTCTAATGATTTCAGCATGTTTCAGACACAAATTGTTCTAAATTTTCTGAGATGTGAGGAAATGTCATACTTGCATTTCTTTATATTTTGGAAACTGCCAGGGAAAGGTCTGCTCTGTTGCAAATTCTTCCAGCATTTCCAGTACAAATACTGAACTATGCTTTTGCCAATTACATTAAAATTACAGTCACTCGTACTGTATTTTGTTTAGCTTTGTTTGCAGTGTTGCATTTTGATAGTGTGATATTTCTACACCTGAAATTCTGACAATCTTTTTGTTTGTTTGTTTGTTTTTAGCCCTTAGCAATCCCTCACAGATTGAGGTAAAAGGTACAGGATTAGCATTTTGTTTCTCTTCAGACAAGTATGCAGAGTTTGAGGAGGAGGAATATATTCACAGGAACACATTAGTCATTTTGGTTAAACTTTTATAATGCTTTGTAGCAGTATTGATAAAATTGCACTAAAACTGGGAAGGATTTTTTCCTGATCTCTTTCCTTTAAAGCCTATATACATACAGAATCAACAGGCAACATGTGGAAAGCCAGAACCATTCCCACCTCTTTATCCTTCTAACAAGGCTGTGGGCATAGAAGAAGGTCCTAAACAGCACTTGAAGCCTGCTACCTGTTCTGTTTCTAACTGTTTGCAACTGATTATTTTTTAAGTAACCACTTCTGTTGGTGGATAATCTCTGCCTTCCCTGCTCATGCCATGACAAAGCAAATAAAAAACCAACCAAACAAAATGCACCAAGAAATGTTGTCAGGAACCCCACCTGTTTTTTTGTGTTTTTTTTTTTGCCAAGTGATCTGCCTTGTGCTGTATTTTCAAAGTAGCATTCCACTTAATTCATATACACAACCAAGTTATCCACTCAGTGCAGTAATAGGTAAAGTAGCTGAGCTGTCCCTGCAAATGGCACAAGAAGAGCACTCACGTGCAAGGTGTGCAGAAGCACCATGCAGGAACCAGAGCCCCCAAAAGCCACTGCACCCCCGACCTGGAGCCCCTGGTCCATGCGCACTGTGAAAGGGAGCAAAGACAGGAAGGCAGAAAACTGAAAAAGAAGGTCCATGTGGCTTTGTCTGGAGAGGGAGTTAAAAAAAACAAACAGAACCCAACAACCTACAGAAGACAAACATTCTACTAAAAAACTACAAGGCAAGTTCAAGCATTGGGGCCCTCACAGTAGGAAACTGGTCACATGGGTAACATCATGAAATTTTACTGCAAAATATCCTTTTTTTTTCTTATTTGAAAAGACAAATTATTAGCATTTTTAAACAATTTCAATATGTTTAATGGCTGAAAGTTAAGCTCAAACTGTTCCGCTTACTGAATAAAGTGCTAGGTCTGTAAACAGGAATCTTAAGTTACCCCAAGAGTACACTCATTTTAAATTTTACTTGAAAGCGGGATGTACGTTTATTACAATTTCAAACAAAATGCTAATGCCATTAAACAAATGAGGTTTAGGCAAATTAACTGCATTTTAATATTCTGAAAGCCTATGATATAGGACATTGTGTTACGAAACATTGGCTAGAAGTATCAGTTGCAAGTGGGATTTTCATTGCTGTGAATCTCAGGAGAATATTTGTAATTAGTATCATTTGCCTAATACTTCAGGTTAATTAGAATATTTAATTGAATAGCTGTAATCTTCAGAGATGACTATATTATGATCAAATTAGTACCATCACAGCACACGCTGATCACTGCTGCAGCCTGCCTCACTTCTGCTAGCTATTCAGCCCTCTGGAGCGTTCAGCAACATAAGAAAAAATCTGTTTCTTACACTTTTGAATTTTAATGATCCATTTGAACTCTGCCATCAACATTTAATTATTCTAGAAAAAAAAAAGTCCCAACCATGGCTCCCATATGGCATGTTGGCAAATACACTTGCCCACATTGGAGTCTGCACCTCTCCAGCAGCTCTGTGAAGAGATTTAGCTTTTTTTTTTTTTGAATGCAAGAAGGCCTTTTTTAATAGTGTTTGCAAATACAGACCATACGAAGCTTCACAGAAAAGGTTACTAGGATACTATTGAAACACTATTAGGAACAGATGAATTGATTTTTAGAATGTTACAATGGATTTAATCCTGTAATGTCTACTACTGGACTTTTGTATTGTGTCCAAAAGGTTTGAAGGAGTCAGGTGCCTCTGTAACTAAACCTTGTTAGTTAGAAATGCAATTAATTTTGGGGGGAGAAGGGTAAAGGAGGAGAGGTAGAACGGATGGAGTGTGCATACTAAAGTCTTTGCAGCCAAATCACAGATGTCGAGTTCCTGACCTAACCAGTTGCTGTTGTTTCTTTTTCTATAAATACATATATTTAGCAGCTGCAGATATTCTAGGGGTTAAACATTCACTGCTGTGGAAGTACTAGGGCTGAAATCCTGTTATGCTAAACTAGCTAGATCTCCCCACCCAATTCCTCTCTCATCGCGTAAGGGTATCACAAAAAAAAAAAAATGTCAAGAGAGTAAGCTGGGCATGCTACAAAGGACGTTGTTTACACAGAGGGGTCCCAGGGCTCAGAAAAGCTTTCCTCCTTCTCCCCCATTCCCCAGGCTGCTTCAGGATATGCAGCTTAGGAAGTCAGTTCTGCATGGTCCTGTACACCAGGGATGTAAAAACTGATAATGGCTTTAAAATTCAGAATGCCCTTTTGAAACTGAAGCTATGCTGCAATGAATTATTATTATCTTGCAGGGGGAGGAGGGAGAGAGATAAATTTTAAGGGAAATGCTCTAACCTGCTGCCTGCAACTATGAAGAAGAGAAATATTTTCAGTTTTCCATTTGACAGAAACATATTGCTACATTACACTTCTTCAGTGCAGATGTACAGTGTGGTACGTAAAGCTGAGACTTAAGGCTCAAATCTCAAGAGTTGCTGTCCTACAGAAGACAGTAAACTAACAAAATCTTCACGGTTCTTTGCGGGACCATGTCACTTGTTGACACACGAGTCCATAAAAGAAGCTTACAAATGTTTCAGGGAAACAAGATATACACAAGGCAGTGTAAGTAAATCCTGCATGAAAAGTTTAATGCTTTCAGTAGGTAGGTAGAGAAAGTTAGCCCAATCACTTCTATTAAAAACAAAATAGAAATAATTTTCAAGACTGCTTTTTGAAAACATTTTCCATTCTGGTAAGGAGCACATCTTTGCCTTGAAATTTTGAATGTATTTTTTTAATTTTATTTATGCACTTATAAATACTTATTTATGCACTTACAAATAGTCATTTATATACTGAAAAATGGTAAGAAATGTAAAAACATTCAGTTTCATTATGAAAAACATATACATTTTCTCATGCCCTCTCAGAAAATTTGTCTGCTTTCAAGTTTGCTCTGAGGTATGAAAATCCTTGAATCATGGTTAGTTTAACATACCATTAAAAATAAGTTGCTCACCTTTGGTGTCCAATAAATGTTTCATTCATATTCAGTAAAAACCAATTAGATATAAAAAGGCAGTCCTGTCAAATCATTGCCATTAAAATGAAAATTATAAAAGATAGAAATCCTACATTTAAAAATGAATGTTAAGATCTTGCTCACCTCTTTTTTTTTTGATAAAACTGAGCAGGAAAAGATGTTTAATTTTCAGAAAAGGAAAAGTTTTCTGTCTGGGCTGAATTTATCTTCTAATAAAAATATTAGTCAGTATTAGACAATAATATAATCCTCCTCAAAACCAAAATACATTAAAACAGGGCAAAGAAAGAAGTTGTAATCCTAGGAAGAATGCTTTATTATCTAAGCTTTAATTTTTATCCGCTTCCCAAATGATGATTTAATATCCATTCTTAACACGCAGTTTAAAAAGCACCTTAAGAATTTACTTTAATGGCTAGTGTACTGCATAATTGTGGACTTTCTTGTAGAAAGCTTGCAAAATTGCTGATTATAGAAAGAGATGAAGAGTGTTATAAGTATCCAGACCTATATATTGTGCTGCCATGAAAATTAGTCTTAAAAACCTTCTCACAAAACCTGCTTTAATGTTCTGGATCTAATCCTGTATTATCTTTTTTTTTTTTTAAATATATATATCTTAAAATATATATTTACTTCTGCATTTTGCAAGCATCTGCCACCAGCAGCTATAAGCAATCACTAATCTTGAATAGCAGCATTGTGATGTACTGTTTCCTTCATAGAGGTGCTCTCTGAACATGAAAAACTCCTTTAGAATTAAAAAATCTGCTCCACTAATTGTAGAACAAATTTTCAACAGCCCTCTTTGAGAATCCCAGCTCTAAGTATTCTCCCATCTATTAAACAGATGGCAGATAAGATTGTAAACATATTTGCTTCATATTGAATAGATAGTTTCTGGCATAATACTAATTAACAAATTAAATGACTGACTTTCTGCATCACATTAGAGTTAAAACCACTTTGTAAGTTTGTCTTTGGTAGTTATTTACTTTGACAATAGCGTGCAGTGAAAAACTGTTAAATGTTTTCTTAGCAACATTATGCATTGAGTAGTTTTCTTTTTTAAAACTCTATATTTTATTATAATTCATTTGACTTTCATTACAGTCACTCATTACAAAATGTATGTGCATTTAATCCATTTCCAAGGGCTGCATATTTTTCCAATCCCATTCTGTATCACAATGATAATGTCTTTGGTCTATGCAAGTATGCATGAAATTTAGGCATTGTCTTTACTCATTTTCTGATAGTTTAGCACGGACTGTTCTGAAAGGAGGAAAGCTAACAAAATGCTAACTGTGGCAGATAAGAATATAGAGAAGGTTTCATTTTCCTTCCTTTAGAGAATTTGCATTGTGACTATCTGTTTTATTATAAGTACAAATAGGATCATCTCCATGATGATGGCATGCTATGCTACAATGTGAGATTAATTCATATCTTCTTTGTTCTCTTCATTAATTCATGTAGAGAGCTGGTCACACCAGAAATTCTCGTTCTATATTTCCTTTCCACTAGGCTATCATCAACTGCATTTCTCTTTTTGGTTTTGGAAATACTAGCGTGAAGAGAAAAAGAGTTTACTTTCAAAACCAAACTTGTCATCTGTTGATGAAAATAATATTTTCATTGTCCAATTGTAAATATACACAAAACAGTTGCAGAACTCATAAAAGAATGGCAAAATTTAAAACTTTCTTTCAGATGAATTTTACTGGTGTCTCTGTCTTCAAACAGAACAAACCAAATACCTGAAACAAAACATAACATTTTTAAACTTTGTAACGCACAACAAAATTTCTTCAAGAGCACAGCTGTAAATGCTGAAACAGGTCAAATTCATTTAATTTCCTTTAGAGGTATAATAAAAGTAAACAGTTATATGAATAAAGTGATTAATTCATATATGTTACAGCTGATGCCCAATGTTATTCAAAGATTAAAATACACCATAGAAGGCAAAGGTGATAGACACTTCTTCCCCCTGCTCTCCCTCCCCTCTTCACAGCAGCTAGCAGTAAGAAAAAACAGGATTTTTTTTTTTCAAATAATCGGAGCATGTTGGTAGTGGTGTTGAAAAGCATTCATTCTTCAAATCCAAAACTTCTTGCAGGAAAGGCTTGGTATCATTTAAAATAAAGCAGAATTAAGCTAATAAGTATATATATATATATAACTGGGAGAAGGCTTTGAAGTTATTAGCATTGTGTTCTTCTGTCATTTTTGAAAATATAAACTACCTATTTTGACATGTAAATTCAGTTAAAATATACCTGGAAATGGCCAAAATTAAAGTGAAACCATTGAAAATTATTGGAAAAAATGCTCAAGTCAGCTATTATCTAAAGTTGATTCTTTTTTCATGACCTATTTTTGAGAATTCATCTTCTTATGCTGCCTCGGTAGGATAAAAGACTGAAATCTGAGCAAGTCTTACACACAAGAAAACTGTTTGCTCATTTGCTGTCATTATTAGTTATATTATGGGCAATAATATTTCATATTTCATGTTAATATTTCCTATTATTTCACATTATATTAATAATCTAGTTGTTCTAAATTCATTGTGATGCATTTTGAGTTTTAGAGTTATCTTTGTTCTCTTCTGTATCATGCTAGGAAAAACTAAAATCTGAAATTTCTTGAACTATGTAATAGTTTTACCCAAACATCTTCCAGTTAAATCACTAGCCCTGTTTTCAATGATCAGATATATACTCCCAGGAATAACCACAAATTTATTATTACAACTACAGCCCCAATTTTACTATTGGTGAATCATCCTATTTGACTTTCCTACTGGAAAAGAAATGAAGCACGTGCGTATTTCTCCTGTATTTTAGGACACGGTATTGCATTGGCTTATCCACCAAATCAGTAGACCTTTTCTGAAAAATCCAAAGCATTGAGGTTCAGCTCCCTTGCATATCTCTTTCCCAGATTAAATCAGGACAAAATAATTTCATCTGGCTTTGGTACAAATTCATAGCCATTAGAAAGTTTTACAATCATGTGGTGTAGTCTTCCTGTAACAGTGACACTGCATACTTAGTGTGGCACCATTGTAAAGACACTGTCTGAAATCCCAGAGGCATTTTACCTGTGTTACGATTGCACCCAGGTTGAATTAAGCAGCAATCTTCTTATTCAGGGCTACTTAACTCTGGTATGGTTGTGCATCAGTATAACTATATTGTTCCTGGTTCTGGAGCTACACTGGATGTAGCTCATCACTACCTGTCCTCCAGGCAGGTAGGTTGATGCAAAATGTAGTCTACTTCAGGAACACAAAAACACAAGCTGATTTGAAAATGGTCTTTTCTACCCAGTATTGCCTTAAACCTCACACATGCAACTTCTTGAGGTGCACCAAATGTACCTTATGGCAGTTCAGAATTCAAATGCTCAATATCTGAATAGTTATGGGTGAAAAAAATAACTACATTTTGATCTTTAAGAATAATTCAGATTGGGAACCTATATTCCTCCATGTCTGGAGGTATCCAGTCCACCCTCCTGCTCAAAGCAGGGCTAACTTCCAAATTATATCTTATTTGCCATGGCCTCATACAATCAAGTTTTGAATATCTGTAAGATGAAGCTTTCACAACTTCCCAGGGCAACCTGTGCCATTGCTTAACCCCTCTCACAGTGTAAAATTGTTTCCTTATGTCTAAATGGAATTTACCTTGCTACAGTTCCCTTGAGTTGCTGACTACGCTTTTGCTAAGGAAGCCCCGTACATTATGGGCCTCTTCCCTGCCTTGGGAGAAGAAAGCATGTTCAGTTTGCTGCTCAGGACCTTCAAATCCTTTTCTGCAAAACTGTTTTCTAGCCAGCCTGCACCCAGCATGTAGTGTTGCCCGGAGTTAGTCTGTCTCAGGTGCAGTACTTTCTCTTTTTTTGAACCTCCTGAAATTCACATAGCTCCATTCTTCCATCCTGTCCCAGTCTATCTTGAAGGCAGCCCTGTCCTCCAGTTATCCAGTACCTTCCTTGATCTGAAGCCTTTTATGAAGTTTCTGAGGGTGTATTCTGTCTGGTTGCCCAGGTCACAGGTGAAGACATTAAACAGCATTAGTCCCAGTACTGATGCCTGAGGAACATCGCTATTAACCAGACACCAATTATACTCTGAATATAATACCAAGGCTAATACCTTTTGATCCTGATGGCTGAGCCAGTTTTCCATGCCCCCATGCCCTTATACTCTATTACCTCCCCAGTTCAGCTAGAAGGAGACTGTGTCAAAAGCCTAGCTAAATTCCAGATAAACAACTACTGTTTCCCTCCCCTTATCTACAGATCCAGTCAGAGAAGGCAACCAGGTTGGTCAAGTACCATTTGTCCATGCTAATAAATGCTGACTGTTCCTAGTTCTTCCTTGTCCTTCAGGTGCCTGAACACAGCTATCATGAGGACTTTCTCCATAATCTTTCCAGGACTAAGACTTTATGGCCTGCCATTCCCTAGATTTGCCTTTCTGCCTGAGGTAGATGTAACATTTACCTTTTTTCTACTGGAAACTACAGCCTTTCAGTAATGATCAAGAATGACTTTACAGTGACATTGGGAAGCTGCCTTAGCACTGCTGGATGCATCTCATTCAGTCCTATGGATATGTCCAATTTACAGAGTAGTCCCAAACTTGGTCATTCTCTAACTGCAGAGAGTAGTTCTCTGTCTTGAACTCTGCCACTAGAGACATGGGATGCCTATAAGCAGATGTA
This sequence comes from Morus bassanus, assembly GCA_031468815.1. NCBI lineage: Eukaryota > Metazoa > Chordata > Aves > Suliformes > Sulidae > Morus > Morus bassanus. The sequence continues at coordinate 65,727,909 of CM062567.1, read as the reverse complement.
CCATCCCAAGGCACAAAGGAATTCTCAGGTTTTTTCAATGTGAACCATTGCTTTAGTGACCCTCCACATGCTTTAGTGCACCCATGTTTTCCTTAACCTCCTGATTTACCTAAAAAAGCCTGTACCATTTCCAGTTCCAACTCCAGCCAAGGTATGGCCATCCAAATTGCATTGCTGCAGGCACATGTGATGTTTCTGTGTTCCTCCTAGGTAGCCTGTCCCCACTTCTACCATCCATGCACATCCATTTGCATCTGAATTCAATTAGGATCAGTGTTTCTGAATAACAAATAGGACATAGCCTAAAAGATGGAAAGAAAAAGAGAAAAAAGGGATTTCTTTAAGTAACTTAGGACTTTTCAGTCTGGCTTCTGCAGTTTTCAGGTGCCATCTTGAAGCCTTTGATAAGTCTTAGTTTGGTCAATGCAATTTGTACTGTCTCACTCAAAGTAATTGTTTATTTGCACCTATTAAGATAAGGTTAGTCAATGAGAAAAACTGAACTTAGTTTATTGTCAAACAGGTCTAAGACACAGACTAGGAAGATCAGGTGGTAAAACTAGCACAACTTTAGCAGAAATTCCTGCCTTGTATAGGTTATGTGTTCCTGTTTAGAATTAATTCAAGCCTGTATATAGCCTATATAAGCCTGTATAATATACAAAAGAAAAAGTCTGATGTGTGGCTGAAGAAAAATGAAAGATAAATTCCTGTTACTCATCAAAATACATCTCCTAACAGTCTGTTAGTTCTAAGTTCTCCCACTTTTTGTTTTCTGTTTTGCTTACAGTTAATTTTTATGTTATCAGTCATTACTGATCATGTATATCAATATATCATTATTATGTTTATCAATCATAATTATGTTTATACATAATTATAAATAATGTTATAAATCATGTTTATCATTGTCATGTTTATCAATAATCATTATTACTGATTATGTTATCATTTATTACATAGGTTGGATATTAGGAGAAGGTTTTTCACCCACAGGGTGGTGGAGCACTGGAACAGGCTCCCCAGGGAGGCAGTCACGGCGCCAAGCCTGACAATATTCAAGAAGCACTTGGACAACACCCTTAGAGATATGGTGTGAATTTTGAGGTTGTCTTGTGCAGGGACAGGAGTTGAACTTCATGAACCTTGTGGGTCACTTCCAACTCAGGACATTCTATGATTCTATGATTCTATGATTACTGGGGACTTGTACAAAATCATGTAAAGTTCAGGTGCTAGATTACTAATGTTGTGGAACACAGACTGTCTTACATCGGATAGAAATTACTCTGATGACCTGTGTCTACCTTATTCCCACTCTGAATAACATTTAACATACAAAAAAGATTGAAATACTGAAGGCTCTTGATTCAGGTTGCAAGACTGAGCAATCAAAACACAGGACACAGAGTATCTTTTGCCCACAAGGTTTTACTCTGTTTCAGTTTCTTGTATGTAGAGTATCATATTCTTCAAATGTGTGATCATGTACTGTTTTTTCTACAAGACCTAGGATAAGCAATGCTCATATAATGAGAAGATACTTAATACATCACTCCCCTGTCTGTATGCAACTCCCAAATGTTATTGCATATCTCACCCCTGAAGACAGAATTACTTATCACCTCTTTGGATTTTCTCATAGAAATGGTATATTAATTGGTCTTCAAGATTCATTAACTCCTTGTGAGACACATGGTTCTTTATTATTTCCATTTTACATATAGATTGCCAATGCTCAATAAGATTGTTACAGTGTGAGATTATCTGCTGATTTTAGTGTCTTGATTTAAGATGCAGAGCACTTAAAATTATCAATTCTAGGCACAGCTGTATTCAAGTCCCATTATTCACAGTTTCAAGTTGTCCGCTGAAAAGAAGGACAATACCTTTAATGTCTCCTTGGAAAATGTATTTCAAGTGACTTGGCTTGCATCATGTGGAAACTAGCAGCAGCAGAGTCTAGTCCTATATGTAGCATTGAGTTTTCTCCTAAGAGCTAGTCATCTCATCTAGAAATAACAGAGGTGAGAAGACAGCCTTTTCCATCACATTCTCCTGATTCAGAAGTCCAGAAGAAAGAGCAATTAATGGCTGCACCAAGTTCTCACACATGCAAGGAAGCTGAATCATAGATGCACAGACAGACATTAGTTCTGAGTTTCACTTCTTTGAAAAGCATACCTTGAAAACTTCATAATATTTCAAGCAGATTGTATGTGAAATTACAATTTGAAACAAAAGCAAAACATTCTGTCCTGTACTACTGTAACAAAACACTGGTCTTCAGCAGAACAGAATTTCTACACCCATTGCATCTAAGTTACAGGCATTAGTAAAAAATTCTCAGTAAGAGATTATTTATTTGGATTAGCACTAGAACAGGATTGGTTTCTTGAGAATATTTGCAGTTGCATGATGTGACTCAAAGAGCTTCCACTTTGTTTTCTTGCAGATTTGGAAATAAGGTGTAAAGAGGAATTGTCTCACCTTTCCTTGAAGTGTGATCCCTTTTGTCTCACCCTTCTGATCTGTCCTTTCCACACTTCTTGCATCTGTCACTGGTTCCTCACCCTATTTTTTTACTCACATTTAGTCAATCTCAGGCTTCGTACTCTTCATCCCCATGTAGTCTCCTTGCCCAAACAGCCCTCTTTTCATTCCTTCAAGTTATTCCGTTCAGTAAATTATCCCAACTGGCTTGCTCCTTCTTCTACTCATCTAGCAAGCTTCCAGGCCACATCTCTGACCCATCATTCTTTTCTTGTTGGCTTCCTCTGTTATGCAAATATCATCCTCTCCCTCAAACTGCTTGTCCCAAACTCTATGCAGTCCTTGCCAGTCATCCCATTTATTGCTGGCATAGGATAAAAGTATCTAATCCTGAAGCCCAGTGTCCTTTCTTCGATAGCCCTTGCTTCTACCTGCCCCCAACCTAAAACTTCCAGCTTCACTTTGAAAACTTGCATGCACCTTCTATGCTGAAAACTAAAAAATACAATGTTTGGGGTCAAATTTAATTATTATAAAAAGACTATATGGGTAACGTAACATACTGTACACTGTATATTGATCGATCTCTTTGTATTAATGATGGCAGTCTTACAAAGCACTCATAAATGTGCTTAATTCTTAGCATTCTGAACAGACTCAGTAGAAGTAGCCAACTAAGGTTGGTAAATAATATTTCTGTTCATATGTTCAGCTATGAAATACTTAAAATGGAACATTAAAAAATGTTTTTTAATGTTAAATTAAAAATAAATTTAAAATTGATTCATTTAAATTTAAATTAATTACATCAATTAAATCAATTTAAAAATAAATTAAATCAACAAAATTTCCAGTCCATTATACCAGTTTACAAGAAATTTATGTATCATGGAGTGCAAAGGAGTTGGTGGCTTTTCATATATATATATATATGCATTTACATTTCTGTTTGTGTACATGTGGTCCCAAAGCATCATACAACTTATTAGTTCACTGAAAAGCATGTTTCAAAAAAAAAAAAAAAAAAAAAACTAGCTTAAAATGTTGCAAGTAAATTTTTTGCAGGTATGTATATTAAGTCCAGACGACAATAGAAAAAAAACATGCAGATTCAGACTCATTTCTGATGACTGAAAGGTGTTGTTTAAAACAAGTAAAACATATATTAAGGTTGTTCTGATACATCTGGACCTCGTTTAAATGCTGACCACCTGAAATGTTTTTGGAGAGAAATTGCCCTGTGAGATTCACAGCCCAAACCCTCGAGTCAGTTTGAGAGGTCAGCTCACTTAGGCCACAGTTTACAGAAGATTGCAGCATGGTGGATCATTAGTTCTGAACAGCACTGCTGCATGTTTTCAGGTTCTTTTGTCAGTCCTATAGCCTGAATAATTTTACTCTTAGCAATTTCCATGAAGGCAGATCTCATGGCATGCAAATTGCTGGGAGATTGTAGGAAAGTGGGACTATTTTGTGGATACTTTCAGCTGCAGACCTTTGATACCCAGATCTGCCATGATCCTAACCCAGATTATGCAACCAAGTAATCATTGATTACTCCACTACTTCTGCATTTATCTTTTTTTTTTAGATGCTTCAGCCACTGGTTCGGCTAATTCTACATAAAGTCTTGACTCACCTGTCTAACGTATCTAGTTACAGACAGGAAAAAAATTCTTGGCAAGATCCCTTGGCACTTTTCAGCTTCTAAGTACCTTTGCAAATCTGTCTGTCAGGCCTCAGTGATGCAAAACATATAGTATGAACAGGCCCATTTATCTTCAGTGCAACAATAAAGCTTGTTTTTAAGTCTCATTGAAAATAATCATAGGCATAAATGCATTGGCTGGACAGGAAATATATTGTTGAATTGTATTAAATGCATTTTGGTGATGAATCTAATCATGCTGTTGCTCACCACATGTGGGAGGGAGTCAATGTGTAGGTAAGACTGTTCAACTGAGGCAGAGTTTTGACTCATTATCTTTTTGCAGAAAGCACTTGTCTTTCTCCTTGCATTGTTCCATTTCCACAGAACTGAGTATCCGAACATGGAACAACCGGTGATACAGTACACTTACAACTTCCCTAGAAGGGAGAGTGAAGTCATTACTCTTTCAGCTATGGTCAGTGTTACAAGGTGAAGGACATTTCAAGAACCTTCCTTCTTTTTGTTTCTACCCTGCCCCTTATCTCTAGGTCAAAAATATCAAGCAATGATTCTCTTTCCAGAGCCATGATATACAACATTTCTTATTATTTTTAATGAGTATGGGAAATATGATTTATAGTTCCATATATCAACAAATAATATTTATTCATATTACTGTAAATAGCAGTTGTCTATTAAAATATTAAATGACTTTTAAAAACTCAGTACTTGAATCTAAATTAAGAATTAGACAACTCAGTAAAGTGTATCTCTTAGAAGTTCTCAAGTATTAAATTCTTTTCTTACAAGCTGAATAAAAACCAAATTAGTCCAGGGAAAAAAGAAGATATTTACTCATTATTGTGTGTCGTTTGTCCTTATGATTTTGAATTAAAAAAATACCAGTATTTATGGAATATTTTATTGTGACATAGATGTGACAAAATAACAAAATCTATGTGACACAAGAAAAATAAAATGTAAAAGAAATGTACAAGTTTTGATATTTAGAATGTTCCAGAGTCTGTTTCCAAGTTTGAAAAAGTCTTGCCCAGATTCACAAAAACAGAATTTCTTATTTTGAAAATAAAATAAATGTTGGAATACAAAGCCCCAGGAACTGCAAAACTTATATTGCAAATTGATCTTTTGTTCATTTCAGTAGGAAAGGCTTCCATTGTTTATGCATTCAGTATAGCAGAGAAAGAGAAATTATGCCTAGCACTTGAAAATACTTTCACACATTGCCCACCCAGACAAGAACCAGGCATTGCTGCTGATCAAACGGCAAAGTTTCACATTGATTTCAGTGTGCTTTGGATTTTATCATTTATACATAAAATAACTGTGTATGGAATTGGACAGGAAATTTTTTCCAATCTTTAGAAATCATAAAGAAAACCTTTAGTAAGAGCCAGGGGGTGTGATAATGAGATGAAGCAGAGGAACCTGGCTCTTCATGGGCTTATAGCACTTTACAGCACCACTGACTCTTGGCTTCTGCCTGAGGAGTACATACCACACTGGGCTTGTTGACTACCTGTATCCATACACAGAACTAAATCTATTCTCAAAGAAATACCCCTACAGTTTCTGTAGTTTAGAAAAGTCTGAAAGAGTGTTTGAGAATAAAAGTGAGCCTCTGTAACTTGTGAAGTTCTTCCTTCATCAGACTGAAAATAGTTCAAGCTTTGCCAAAATTTCTCTTGGATATCTGGAGACAAGTCCAAAATTTGAGCAGAACAGAGTGGGTTTTAGGAATGATTAAATACAGTAAGAAACAGATTGATTTCAACCACTATAGTTATAGAAATGAATCCTGCTCCCTTTGGCGTAACAAGGGAAATTGTAAACTTGGAAGAAATGAGTTAGTTTTGAACATGAACAAGATATTTCTGTGCGGTGCTGTCTTTATACTCTGAGCTGTTTAAATGTAAGCTGCCCTCAGCATCTCCATGGAAGCTATGCAGAAGCCATGAAAAACGGGATGTGTTTAGTTCAAGTACCACCTGATCAAATGCTTCCACATAAGAAACAGACATAGGAAATTACACCTGTATAACTACAGGCATAATTTTATTTATTTGTTTGTTTGTTTATTCTTTCCCCAGCCTAGTTAAAATTCCTGCAGTTGCTACTGTGTTACAAGAAGGGAAGATGTGCACTGCCTGCACAGTAGTAGCTGAAGATATATACATAACATGCATCGAACATGACTGTCTTCCTTCAGAAGACCAGTGGGAATATTATATCCAGTCAGAACCTCCTATTTCATATTTAGAAAAACAAATGTTTTTCTTTCCTAATGTGAACTTGATGAGTACTTGGCTGCTGTGCAAAGTGTGTAGTTGTTGCCAGTCTTTAGCTCATCAGCACACAGCCACGTTTTCCACGATAATAACAACTCTTCTTCCTCTTGATGCATGGAGAGGAGATCTTCTCAGAGCACAGTATGTCACACAAAACAATAAGAAAAATAAAACATATGCAATGTAAGAACAAGAATCTTCATGGTAATCATTATTATAAACATTTTATCTGACATTTCTTCAAATATCTGTTGGTTTATATTGCTTGTATATATATGTTTGATTTCATTTTATAGCATTACTAAAACTAGACATAACCTTAGTAAATGTAATTCCCAGGTTATACACCATAGTGTTCATCTATGTGGAACTGCTTCTGCATTAGATTAACTTCATGAATGCTAGCAGGCCTAACTGTTATAAGTGTGAAAATTCCTTGACAAAAGTCACCTAGGCATATTTTTTTGATAATCAATTTTTTAGACAATGAAAAAAAGAAAGACATTATTGGGAGGAGGCAAGGTTGACTATTTTTTGGTTTGTTTATTTCTTCCTGAAATTCTATTCAAGAGTATGTTTTGTATGAGGGAAGACGACTTGGCCTTTTGTGTCAAAATTATTCTCAAAAATGGATATATGTAAAACTAACATCTTTGATAGGATCCAACTATCCACATGAGAGTTTTCCATATGTCATTTCTGTTGGAATACTCCAGGCAGCCGGTTAGGTTTAATAGAGCTTGCAAACCCTACCCCAAGTGTTATAAAACCTTTAACACCATTAACCACTAGGTTGGACAGGGGACTCTGGTAAAGAACCCCAATGAATCAGGGATATTATGGACCATTGGATTTGTTTACACATAAGGAAGGGGACTGAACAAGAGATGGGAGAAGAAAGTTAGTTCTGGTTTCCATTTTTCAGTCCTGAGACATAGGGTCTGTTTGCTCATATGGTGGCCACACACAAGAGAGGGTAAAAGTAACAGCATACTGCAGTAGTGTATCTAGGTCTTATTTATTCTTTTGTCTCTGGCATAACACAGTAAAAAACACAAGCTATCAAAAACAAAACAGAGAGTGAGAATAACATCATTGGTTGAAAAATGTCAGCAGAACTCTGTGAAATACACTGATTTTGAGTCATACAAACTGTTTGCGGACTCGAAACCATGGTTTTCCCACTTCTAGATCCAGCCATTTCCGTTTGGTCTGAGTTTGTCTTCAGTTTCAGCTTCCTATGGCACCCAGACTCCAGCCAGGCTCCACAACGTGGCTTGTAACTCTTTAGTTCAGCCACCTTCTCCTGATGTCCCCCAGGATGGTCCCTCTTCCAGCGTCTGACCCACACACACCTCTCAGTTAGGAGAACTTTATGTTCCTCGTTTTGTCTGAAACGACAGGTAAAGCAGTCTGTCTCCCCCAAAGCAAAGCCACCTCCTGACCAGCTAGTGCAGAGGCATTCCAAAGTAATTTGTTACCTGTAGAAAATGGTGGGTCTGTTGGTACTCAATATAGTGCATCTCCCTTGAACTGGTAAACATGTTTCCAGAAGCTAGAGGCTCTCCTGGATGATGTGTTTCTTTTCCTGGATTTTTGCTGACTCCTTACGCAATTATACCCATTCAACTGATTAACTGTCAGCTATGCATCAGTTTGTACATATTCAATAGAAAAATAATCAGCATCTGCTTCAGAGAAACTTGAAACTGAAATATTTATCTTTAACTGTGAAATTAATTTGGGAAAGAAGAGAAAGATACAATATAGCTAGGACATTTCTTGAAAACCTTTAGCTATATGGTGGTTGCCTTAGACTTAGAATAAGGTCTAAGACCCATGGGTTCTCAAGGAATATGCTACCCAAAGAACTTCTGAGTTTCTCTTTCTTCCACCCCATGAACATTTAATTACTTAAACAAACTGTTAATAACAGGAGAAACTGAGTAGAGCAGGCTCATTGCGTATCATTTCTGGTGTGTGCTTTACACCCTCCTTTCCAGCACAGATAGAACTTTTTTTAACTGGAGAAGTTTTCTTTGAAACTGTTAAATTCTCACAAAATGTATGAAACTAATCTACATTTTTCAACAATTTTACTTGACACAAAATAGTTAATCTACCCAAAAAGACATTTTTAAAAATGGCTGAGAAAACTGCAGGATTTGGTCCTATGGGTGCCATCCAGGAGTCAAAATTTACTATATATATTCTCATCTACATATGTGTAATCCTGAAAAAAACAGAAAGAATCTTCTTTCTCTTCAATTCTTCCATAGTGCTGTGACCCCCTATAGAATACAGAAAAAAATATAAAATAAAAAGATATTTTTATTTGACTACTTTGCTTAAAATAGACAATGAAATATTTTTAGAGAAAAGTTTAAATTTATATTATTAATTTTGCACCGTAGTTCTTCAAAGTGCTTCTTGTAGTGAATTAATATTTGAAAATGAAATTATTTTATTTCAAAACATACTGTTAGGCTTTTAATATTTCCCTACACACCAATGGTCAAATTTACTGCTTGCCACCCACAGCATATTTTTTGTTTACACTATATTGAATGTACACCAGTCTATGGAGACATCATGTCCTTTTTCAAAGCCTTTGTTCCGGAAATATGTATCGCATCTGCTACTGCAATATCATGTTTTCAGTCTATTTATGTGCTTTAGCTGAGTAGTACAGATATAACCCTGTTTCTTATTTATAAAACAAAGCATCCATATTGTCTGATTTCAAAATTTCTTCTCCCACACATTCATTTTAGAAGAAAGAGCATTTCCTAGTCCTTTGTCAAACCATCTTCTTCTTTTAGGTTTATTTGCCATTATTCAGAAGTAGATAGCTTGCTCTTATTTATTTAATAATTACATCCAGCAATATTTTTCATATAGTAACTAAACTATGCATTATACATTGTTATTCTTGAGAAGTGAATAAGTTTAGTTTTCAGCAGAAAAAAAAATTCAACTATCAGGTTTTACCAAAATGTCCAGAGAGTGAGGTGAGAACAGAATTCAGAGATTTTGGACATTTTAGATCTCTAATTAGATGACATATGTGGTAGTGATTCCTGTAATAATAACCTGTTAATTCACCTTGACTGTTATATTGCATCAGTGAAAGTCTTTCTGGGATTTCAGCCAGCATGTTGAAAGTATTCTGATGTTATACCTGATGCCTGTTACTGCTGCTTTTAAAATCAGTGCACAAAACAACCCTTTCTCCAAAACTCAATTGATCATAGTATTATTGAACATGATAACAAATATATTGGTGTCATTTAAAATTTTTGAAGGGTATTTTTTTAATTATTTTTGAAATTTTTAATATACAGGTAGGGGTTATCTATGAACCAACCACCACCTACCTCCTAAGTGATAAACATGGTCAGGTTTCACTGAAAGCAAAATGGCAAAATGAGCTCAGAAGCTTGCAGCAGCTATCCCATGACTTTTTTTTAATAAGAATTCAGAAACTGATCCACATTAAGTTAAAAAAAAGACCTGTCATAGCAACAAGAGCCATCTTCTTTTCTCACGCAAAAGGAGAAAAAAAATCCACGTTCAAAGACATTGGAGAGTCATATCTTATCCTCCAAATCATTTTACAAAAAAAAAAACCCACACCTATACCTTTGATTTCTCAGGGAAGAATATTTTTTAACCTCTGAAAAATTCTTTTCATCTTTGTGGTAAAGGGGAAAAAAAATCATGAAAAGAACCTACCTCGGGGTGAGTCCCAAAATATTTTTTCTTTTGGGGAAGAGAGTAATTTGGGAGGAATGCCATCCTTTTTGATTTCCCCATAATTGCTATTATATTTATTTATTTATTGTGCAGCTAAGAAAACTCGCCATGGTTATGTTGGATCACCCTCTGTGATGCGGCAGTAGGCATAAAATCAGTGGCTTTCTGTAACTCCCCTGCTTAACATTCAACAGACAGGGAGAGGATCTAAATGTAAAACCTGGCTCTGAAACACCACTGTCTACTTCCTGCCCTCCGATAAATGATCCAGAGCTACTCCACATCAGGATGGAAATGTGTTCGGCACTAAAAACCACTGCTTGCATGACATCATTCCATAACAGATTACACTGTAATGTTAGGAATGTAATCATTAGCATTTAAACATGCATAAAATTTAATTAACCTACTTACCAGTTTGCTTAGAACTTTTGAAGGGCTACCTAGAGTCCTCTCTAAGCATTTTATTGCAGAGTTTTGGAAAGCTCACAAAAGAGAGAAGTTCACTGGGATTTTTCTCCCTAAAGCTGATGAGCCATGACAGATGAGCAGATGACCCAAGTTAATTATTATTGAATTCGTTATTACTGCTTTGTTGTCACCCAGCTCAGCCAGGGTAAAATGATGACAGTAGGTATCTCATTAAAACAGCTGTTTCAATTATGTAGCGGCAAATATTTAAAAAGCGGGCCTTCCAAGTTTAAAGCTGTTAGCAAAGTTTGTTTGTGCTGGTTGTGCCAAGATTCTTTGACCGAAAAAAGAGGAGAGAAATATAGTGTCCGTCTTAATTGCTTGTAGTAGAAGAGGAATGCTAAGCAGCAGAACATAAAAGGTTGAAAATGAGCTCTGTAAAAATTTCCAGAGTTTGTGTGTGAATTTCTTTTTTCTCATCTTTGGCTAAATTCAGTTTTGTTTACTGTACATCAGTTACATTTAGACAGTGTTACAAAAGAGCAGTGTTTGTGTTGACTTCTTTCCAGCTGGAGGAAGTGATATGACTGTAAGGTTTGTTTTGAGTCTTTTTTTTTGGTTTTGTTTTTAACTGTTTATTGTTTACTAGTTGACATTCATATTTATTCATTTTAAGCATTAGGAGTTTTATTCCCTCCTTCATAGACAAGAACAAGTCCTGTCTCAGATGCTGCTTCAAAGTCTTTCAATAGCCATTTTGATGTCTAACAGGAACAAAAAGCTTATTTTATTGCATTGACAATTTCCCTAATATGGTTTGCATGGTCACATTCAGCCCCTTGAAATCAGTGCATTTCTCTGCAATGAGTGCAATGTCATCTATGTGTACTTAGGTTTTACCCCTTTCTGCTTTCATTCTGGTTATATATCTTCAGGATGAGTATAAAAACATGAAGATGCTTGATATTGACTTGACTTGAACTGTTCTCAGAAGAACACCCTACAGGTTATCAGCTAATTTCTGATTAAGACATGAGTTCTGTAATAATATAAACTCCTCTGACAATTATATTACCGACAATAACCTCAAAGTCATCATTACTGAAGTAAATGGCCCAGTGTCTGTTGAGACTGAGTCTGCACTTGGCCTAGTGTATCTACCCAAGGTGGTGGATAGCTACTTTAACAATTTCTGTAGCTGCAGCAATCAGTTGCATGCACTCAGTGGCATGTTAAGCCAAAAATCACCTGCCTCCCTAGAGTTGATTAGAGAGGGCCGGGTGCTAAACAGCAGCATGCTGTCTCAGCCACGCAGCCGTGTGGATTTTAGAAAGGTGAACGCTGCTGTGGCATTACACTTCCTACTAAATACAGCTACCAAAGTTAGGATTTCCTCAACTTGTCCTGTTTCCCAACATCAATTCTATCTGGGTAGAAAGAGAATTTTTGGCCATTTCATTGATTTATGGACATCCAACAGCTTAGTTTTAGCAGTTGTTGAGTTGCTGGCAGCAAATTCTAGACCAGTGGTCACTGTGAATATGCAGATTATCTCAACAGCTTGAGCGTGGTATGTCCAACATGTCCAGAAGTCATGCCTAGGGTCAGGATATCCATTCATGGTAAATTCTGTATATCCAGGCAGCACTGGACTTAATGAAAATGGGCCAAATGTAATTAGTGCATTTAAAACATCCCATGTAGAAATATGAGAGCCCAATCATAGTCTCTCTAATGTTAGTTCAGAAAGGCCTTTATGAATTTTCCAACTCAGAGAAACACATAAGGAACATCCTTTGAAACTTATTGTGTGTATATTTTACTGTCAGCCCAAAGGAATTGAGAGAATGGTGTCTCCTGTTATAAGGAAAGTCATGTACTTAATCAGAAGACAGAAAGGGTCATATATAAAGCAGAACAGTCACTGCTGGTTTTCTCAAAAATAAGTGATCACTATTAAAAAATAAGTATTTGTCAGAGGCAAAACTAAACTATATTTATCATTACCACTATTTTTCTCTATTTTTAGAGGAAAAAACGCCTGTATAACTCCAGTTTGGCATGTGCTTGATTGTTAATTGTTTCTGTTTCAGAGAATCTAATGTAATTGCTGCTGAGTGGCTCTTCTTTCCCACCAGTCCTGTTTTGTCTCTTATGAGGAAAAAAAGGATTTTTGGCCAAGATTTTTTTTTTAACCTCTTTATAAATTTTGTCACTGCAGTGAAGAGCTCTTACCAGGTGTCCAAGCATCTAAGGTAATGATAGCTAGAGGATAAAGCTCTGTATTCATAAAAGTTATAGATGAAACTTGGGGGTGAGGGGGAAGGGTTGTCTTACAGGTGTCATCATGTTGAAGCAGCTTTTGAGCTCAAAAAGAATATCTGAAGTCTTCATTAGGAATTATAAATTTCCAAGTCTCATCATTCCAGTTGCAGCCTTTGGGCACAAGTAAATATTCCAAAATGAAGCTCAGATGCTTTCCTCTGTTTTCTATACAGAATTCCCTATGGTTTAATATGGTTTTTATTAGTAATCACAATTTTTCATCTCTCACATTGTAGCAAATATGCTGTGCATTTGTACTAAATTCAGGGGGGGGTGGGACAGCCTTTACTATATAATAGGAAAGAATTTGGCCCCATCTAATACAAATTTTTATCTTTGGGATCCCTCCCAACTGAATAGTGCATACAAGGTTTTCTCTCAAGGCAGAAAAATTGCTTCATTGCAAAGAAGCCCTACAAATGAAGTCAGACCTTCCGGGAGCATGATATTGCTAGAGACTGATAGTAATGTACCTAGCTTTCTGCTGATTATGGTCTAAGCAGAAAGGGAGCAATCCCAGATGGGACCCTCAAGGCAGAAGCATGCTGAAGAGAAAGGTTTGTGTAGTGGGAGCATCAATGCCCGGTGCCCTTTGCTGTGGAGTTCGATAGACAGACTGCTATGACTTCCACTCCTGTGAAACACTCCTTTCTGAGAAGAGGGGGGTCAAAGCCCCAGCACAGTCAAGGAAATTTGTGCCACTGATTGGAAACGGGAACTTGGGCTGCTTCTTGGTCGGAGATGCAGCTAGTTTTACAGTTTTTTGGTTTGTTGTTTCTGGGGGTTGTTCTCCCCCAGGCCAATTCCCAAGAAATGCAGATATTAGAAGCTCTGTAGAAGAATGGCAAAATGTAAAAGAGAGCAAAAGGCCTCAGAAAGAAGTCTCAGCTCTTGCTTACATTTGGAAACCTGTGATTTTGCATGATTTCTCCAAAGAATCAACTCAATAGTTTTGTCTGACCTGAGTTTTGAGTTCATTTGTTCTCACAGTAAAACACTGAAACCTCAGAGTACAATCTCAGGGCGTAGTGCAGTAAGATGCAAAGCCATGGGATTTTGAAATAATTGTTAAGATATTTAGAGATAATCTAAAGATTCGGGGAGGAGAGGGGGAGATTGTTGTTGCGGCTTTTTTGTTGGTTTTCCCTTTTTTTTTTTTTTTTTAAGTTTTGCACTTTCCTCTTTGCTCTCCTCAGTTTCCCAGTTATGAATTAGGGCTTTTATGGTCAGATAGGCATGATTATTGGTAACTGGAATGTTATTATTTCTTATCTTAAATAGATTTAAAGCTTAAATCAGTATAAACTTTCAAGTCAATAGTTATTTTGAATAGTTTCATGCAGACATATATGTACATTGATATACAACTATGCTTGTGTTTTATCTGATACCATGTTTTGTCACCTTTTTCCAGTAAAATTTCCTATAATATTTTGATTTGATTTGTTTATTACTATTTAGAGGATATCAAAGTACATGAGAGTGAAGAACATGCTATATTATCCAATGTATCTTTTTTCCCGTGACTGGCCTTTGTTTAATAATAAATAAATAAATAGATAGATAGATAGATAGATAAATAAATAAATAATATTTTGAACAATAAGCTCATCACATTATGGCAATTTTACCTCTCAATCTTCATTAACTTCACTGACGAATATTTGGTAATTTTTTTCCAGTGGTTTTGCTCTGAAAGAATAGTGACTTGTAAGAGAAATTTTCAAAAATGCCTATGGGATTGGGAACTGTAAATTCCATTTCCAGAGCAATTTAGGAAGTACTCAGGCTCCCAGAAGTGTTGTCTTTAGGAGGCATGTTTTGGTTTAGCTTGAGTAAGTATCCAAAGGGCAAGTGCTCATCAGAATAAGTAGCTCTGTTTGGTTTTTAAATCAGGTTAGCTATTATATTTTTTGAGATGTTTAGAATTTTATTCATACAGTTTGAGTAGCCTTTGTCTGAGTTTTATATTCTTATGTACAAGAAGAGGAAGGATGACCAAAACTTCACCTGCATTAGTATTTTCTTCTTTGAGCACTGCACATTTGTTTGGAGCTAGTGTGTCAGAGATTTCAGTGGCAGAGCAGTAATGGTGTGGAATGACTAGACCATTTGTTAGGAGTAAAAGATGCAATATTTAAAAATCAAACTGTTGTTGGTAGCACTTTCTTTCTACCACTCTATTGCTGTCTCTCTGCAAGGAAAGATTTTACACATTAGTGATGGTTTCAATTACATTAGTAAAGAATGTAAAAGTTGTTAACATTTTGCCAGTTAAAGCATTCGGTCTGCTGACTGCTCATACCTTTTATACCTACCTTAAAAATACTTTTTATACCACATTTGCTGATTAAAGATAACCCTCTTAGCTATGATCTCAACTGGGTCATGTCAATAAAGTTTCACCAAGCAACTTTTACCTTTCATCTTTCACTCCCCAGCTGTGGGCCTTCACCTCACCTTTGCAGGTTATCAAACACCTACCTACAATCTCACATTAGTTAAATGATGCCTACCTCTATATGTCCTGTAAGGCCTTTCATTTCTTAAATTTCCAAACTTGTTTAGAATTACTTCAATGTTTGTTTAAATTCACAGCTTTTACAGTCAAGTCTGAAGTTGGAAAGTCCCTGTGTATCTCTGTTCCCTCCTCTGAAAGCTCTAGGAAGCATCCATCAATTTAGGATCTGGAGTGAGCCTCAGTTTCAATGTCCAAGTACATAATCCAGGTTTAGGCCCATATCTAAACTCAGATTGCAGCGTGAGCAGTTCGGCAACTTTCCAATACTAGCAGCATATTATACACTAGACGCAGAACCTGTGCAAGCACATCCCCTCTCCCAATATTTATTCACACACAACTTTCACAGAATTATGAAATATCCTGAGCCCAAGGAAATTATTAAAGGAAAGACATGCAATACCTTAGAAAGTGTAACCCATCAACACAGTTAAATACCTCTCTAGGAGTTTACTACATGCCAAGCATAGAGAAATTGTCAATTATTTCAGTATCTTCTACCTCAGATATTTTTTTCCTGATATTTCCTCAATTCTGTCTTCTAGTTCATATTTTGATCATGTGCTGATTATGCACTGTGACAGAAATCAGATCCCATGTAGTCACACTCCTTCATGGCAGCTGAGTGTGTCCACCTTTGTCTCAGTATCATGTACTACAGCACCAGTATTCAGCATCTCAACCCCCTCCTCCTTTTTCTCTCTTTCTCCACTCTCCCCCTCCCCTTGCTCCCCAGATAGTCCATTCTCCCAAGGAAGCAACCATAGCAGAAGTCTCTCCTGATTCATTACCATTTCATAGTAAGAACGGTAGTTTGTAAAACCATAGGCAAGCACAAATGTTGAGGAAAGGACATAATACATGCAGATTTGTCATGAGTTTTGTAATTACCTTTGCATTCTTCAAGGAATCCCAGAAGCATAAGGAAGGAAGGAAGTAGTGTTGGTTTGGCCCCAGATGACT
Organism: Morus bassanus; assembly: GCA_031468815.1. NCBI lineage: Eukaryota > Metazoa > Chordata > Aves > Suliformes > Sulidae > Morus > Morus bassanus. The sequence continues at coordinate 65,711,480 of CM062567.1, read as the reverse complement.
TTAAAACTATGGTGCATTGCATTGCAGGATCCTATTAATAATTAAACTATCTGTCACTTACCAACAACATACATTCCAAATTAAATTTAAGCAAAAGGAAAAAAAAAGATCATTTGGGACTGAATTAGCGGGCTTCAGAGAGAAATAAATAATAATCAAACATCTGTGTTCTAAATAGTACGTGCTTTATCAGACAAACAACTGTTACCATCTCATTGTATAAAATGGCTTGGGGAAAACACCGTAGCTCAAAAGCAAAGTCTCAGTTAGAAAAGGGAAAAAAAAGTTCATTAACAAGTCAGGAAGTGATTGAAAGTTGCCATGTTGCTGTATTGCCTTTTTTCTCCGTTGTCTTTGCCAGCAGTAAAAACATATTTATTTTAGTACTCGATTCAGTGGACAAATGACAACTCAAAAGCTAAGGAAAAAATGCTAATGGCATACATTTGCAAAGTACAGCAGCTGAAACTTCCAAATATTCTGAGCATCAAAATATGATCCCATCTTCCTTAGCTGCTGAGTTTTCAAGGACCTTGCCTCCCATGAAGGTTATAGGGTTATTTTTGCAAGGGAGCAGATAAAGGATACTGAATTAACAAATAGGTAAAGAGGGAGAACTTACCATTACCTCCATGCTGCCAAGACATGCTGCTAAGGCATGCTGCTGACCAGACATTAACATATCGCTAATATGCACAAAGGGGAAAAAAATGACCTAAATAAAACAGTAATAAATAACAATGCAGTACACTAATTAGCCTAGTGTAATATTTCATAACACACAGGCTATTTTTGTCCTTCCTCCTCTGCTTACATTCATCTTTCCGCCTCTTGGAAGCCATTGGGATAGCATGAGATTGCAGGATAATAAACCAAATAAACTTATCATTTGGACTATAACAGCATGACTTTCTGTGTGTCTCCTACCATCACATACCCTCTCTCCACACCAAATCAGGCTCTCTACTGCATCACTATGACTGAGGAACAGTGGTGGATAGCTACAAATGATCCACGACAAGATCACACACAAAAATCTGATGATAATACAGAGAAAGGCTTGAATATTTCATATTATTGTTAGGAGGGGTTTTTTTCCTCTTTTCCTGGACTCCAGCACTTGATTGCTGCTCTGCCTGCGTGTCTGCAGGTTAGGATTCTGCTACTTTTTGAGCAGGCGGCTGTCTGTTTGTCTACTCCTTAGGTAACTGTGTTAAAATATCCTATTCCAGCTGTAACACTTGTTTTACAAGAGCCCTGGTTTTGTCTGACACAATATGGAACAACATTTGTCATTCGTTATCAGGGGTGATATATTTGTTAGCCTGCAGAGAAACATCTGCTGTGCTTTAATCTCTAGTGTGCAGGCCAATATTCATAGGATACAGCTGCATAAAATCACAGTATTAGATGGGGCTGTCCAGTCTGACATGAAGGCTAGCTGGCAGGCAGACAGAAACAGATTTTATTATCTGCCTTTTACATATTTATTTATGTCAAATATTTCTGAGAATCCATACATTAAAGCCCTTTTTATGCATTGTTGTTTTGCAGTGACAAGTCATCGACAGCCAAATGAGAAATTTATGTTACATATTTAATATGGACATCTGAATGATTATCAAATCTATAGAAGCCAAGCCTGCCCAATCACCCCTAAATAATGGATGAGAAGTGGATGTGACTCAATTTGTTCAGTATAAAACCTAGACGACCTCTGTCTCTCATTTCATCACTGCGGCACTGTCATTATTTGCTTCTATTCATCTCACTTGGCATCACTCAATAAAATCTGCACATGATAAAGAGAATAACCTTGGTCAATAGTAAGAATGCAGGGGGAGGAAAAATGATCATTTCTGCTCCTCACAGGTATGGTACCATGATGTATGCCACCATGGCTATATGAACTTCACAAGGATGCTGGTAAATAGCCATAACAAAAAAGGAGACAAAAACTGTAATGAGATGGTTGGATGTAGGGAGGAGGGATGGGTTGGATTAATGTCCTTTCATTTAGTTTGTGTATTTATGGTGAGGAAATTTTTAAGAGGGATTTAAAACAGAAGAAAAAAAGCCACTGGAAATATGGCTTTATTTAAAATAATTGCAGAAACATTCTTGCAAGGGAAAGACGGTAGAAGTATTTTATAGAAGTTGCGACAAATTCCTCTGCTGTTATCCAGCAAAGGTTTGATGGCATCATGAAATATGTTTTTCATTGAGACTACCAAAGAAGGACTTGTAAGAACAGCCTATGTTAAAATTACTGGTCATTGTAAAAATCTGTCAAAGTGCAAGGAGAGAGGCCCAGTTGTGCAGATCAGATTTTGAAAGTGAATCACGCTCTTTGAAAATATTTCAGTAGGGCTGCCTGTGATCATGAAAGCTTCATATCTAACATTATATATACACATTCCTTTTCAAAGGTCCCATAGTTGGCTTGATATGTCAATAAACAAATGCAGGAATGACAAAGGTTGACTTCATACCCACCAAGATGAGAAGGCTTCTGGTCACAGAAATGTCCAAAATGTGTAACCAAATTTCATGCTAGCAAGCAAGATGACCTATGTCATGCTCTAATAGCTCAGTAGAGCACACTGTAATTATATAACTCATTATTCATACAAATACACTACAAAAGAGCTACAAAAATGGACAAAGCTATAGAAGGTTGCAGTGAAAAATGATAGGAACAGAAGGTTAGGAGGGATATAAAGGTTAGGAAATAGTAAGCAAAAAGCAGGCAGAACTGGGCTGCAGTGTGCTGATTAAAGATTGGGTTACTGCTGCATTTAAAAAAGGAACGGAGTCAGTGAGTCTGAGGGTGTTGTCTAGAGAGTTGCAGACTGTTAGTGCAGAAGCAGCAGCAAAGTATCAATCTGCAAGTTTGGAAGAGATGAGTAAGAAGCATAAGGAAACTAGGTAGTAAAAGAAAAAAGGGAACCATGGGAGCATAAGAGGAGATGGGATCATAACAGGTCAAAACATAGCTATAGCATTGAATTCAAAGACTGAAGAGGAACACAGAAGCAGCATTGTTTAATGTACAAGATGTAGCTTTATATGAGTGAGAAGTGACTGAAGTGGCTTTGCATATCCATAGCATGTAGCCATGTATCATGGGGTTGTCAAGTCTTTTTCTCAAGTAGTTCAGCAGAGTGAATTGCAAGTCAGCGTCACGTGCAAGGGAAGCTGTCATTCGGCAGCTTTGCAGAGCAAAGCAACCTGGTTTGCAAAGAAGAGTTTACAGTTGACTTTGAAACAATTTTAGATGAATGGAAGAGGCTCACAATTGAGGATAATGTTTGAAATGCAGCTATCTTGCCAAAGAGGAGTGTGTTTGCTTCAGCAAGAATTAGTTGCAGAGGATCAAGCAGAAGGCAAGGGTCAAAATGCACGTGGCAGAAGGAAAGGAAACAGGGAGATGGGACCATTAGGATCAGAGAGAAGATGCAGATATCTATTACCCATGAGAAAGTTGAGGTAAATTACAAAATAACCTGGCAGATGTAGGAAAAGAAGCAAAGAAAAGGGAAATTGCAGCTTTGGCAAAAGTCTACAGAAAAAGACAAAATTTACCAAGCTGTTCACCTGAATTCAACTAAACTAGCAAGGAAGTGGGAGATGCCCCAGTGTTCAAGATTAACTTCTATGAATGCTTCATGGAAGAATGAAGGAGTGAAGGTCAGCAAGGGAGGCCAGGCGTGGCAGGAATGTTAGAGTGTGAAGCTAGTAAGTAACAAAAGGGGATAAGTAATGAAAGGGTATTTGGTTGGAGTGTTCAGAAACAGAACCTGTCAGAGGAAATAATTATATTTAGATGAGAAAATTATGATGAACACTTAGCTATGTAGGCAGGTGACGGTGTGGTCTGTTGAGAAGGGGGTGGATTTTGAGTTCTTGAAATGCAGTAGCTGCTGTCATAGATGACAGCTGTACCTGAAGCAGGAGGCAAAGATTAGTGAGTAAAACGCAGGTTAAGTACTGAGTTTTAAAACTGCTTTTTAATGAAGTAAAGATCAGAGAGAACTCAGCTGTAGGATATCCGTGGAGGGTGAGGACACTGAAAGAATTCTCTGTACTAGAAAGTGAGAGAAACAAGGTGCTGGGTCACAGACTGGGATGAGGTTGAGGAAGGGATGAAAATTTTCCCATTTCTTAAAAATTATAGGGAATTAAATATGTTATTTGCAGATGAAAGGCTAGCCTGGGAATAGATAAAATTCATCCTTAAAAAATGTAATGAATAGTGAAAGTAGAAGTTGTGAAGAAAGAATAAAATAATGGGAAATGTTGAATTGACAACACAGGAACGTCTCACTTGCCTTTAATGGGCAAAAATATTTATAAAAATATACTGAAGTCCCTGAGCTTCCACATCAGATTAATTTATTTCCTTTTCTCCATATGGACAATGTCATCCTACTATTAAAAGTCAAAATTACTGTCAAAATTAAAAAGATACCACTTTCCTTCCTCTCACCCCTATACATATAAGTAGTGTCTGTAGGTTGAAATAATAGAGTCAAATTTAAAAAAACATATATAACATGCTCAGTTGTCCAGAACTTTGTTCAGATGAGAGCTTTTGTTTTGTTTCTCATCAGAACTACAGAAATCAACTTGACACAGCATGTCAGCATATTCAGGAATTATCTGGGAAAATCATATGCAAAGGCAGCACCAGTTAGGAGTGGTGAATTGCTTGAAATCATTTGTAATAGTTGTGAGCAGTTTGATCGTTTCCCCAGCCTTTTGAAGCCGTGTGATTTGTGCTGTAAAGCTAATGCTGGCAATAAAGAACCCATGCCTATCTGTTAATCAGGTTGAAGATGGCAGCTGTTTCACATCAAGAGGGTTTTAAGACAAAAGCAGAATAAAATACAAGACAGCCAGAGAAAGGAAAATTCTATTCTTTGTCAGAGGCTAAAATTAATTGTGATGATTTAAACAATTCCAATGAAGACCTTTGTGTACACTGAACAGATAGTGGGGAATATTGTGTTTCATTGATGAAGCATTGATACAATCAGCTTCAGGACCCACTGAATGCCTTGAAATCCTTTCCAATTCCTTTACTTTTCAAAGTCTAACATGTTGGAGAAATTTACAGTCTCATCCTTTGTTGCCACAGCCTTCAAAACAGCATTAATTATTGTGGCTTTTTTTCTTAGATTTATACAAGGATAAGGTGATTAGATATTATCTTTCTGTCATCTAAAGGATTTTTTTTAATTCTAGCAGAAGATTCTATGATTTAGTCCAAATGCTTCTTCATTTATGCCATGTGCTGACCTGACAAAGAGTCCCAGTATGAGAAAGAACACTTCTGTCTTTTAGCTTAGATGAAAAAGAAGTCTGAAAGAGCTCTGAAGTAAAATGTAGGATATCAGTGTGGGAAATCCTTGTCTCTTGCAGTCAGTAAGAGTTTTTCTGTTGACTTCAGCAGAGCCTAGATTTCGCCCCCTGTGCACAAGGAAGGCCTGTGCCATGTTGCTTCAGATTTGTGCAATTCCAACAAAGCTTTCTTATGTTGGTTTTATCACACCAGGCAAACACCTTTAGACACGGTATTCTGTTTTTAGTGTTCACCATTCAAAGACTGTACAGGATGCCATTTTATTAATATATTAATAAATATCATTTGATACTAGCAAAAATAAAGCAATTAAGCCATACTGGTAAATACTTAATGTACTCATTATAGCTTTTTCTTCCTTACCCAAAACCAGCTCTCTGGTTTCTCTGTATGGAGGGACTGTTAATTTTATAGGTAAATGATGAATTATAGAACCATAGCATAATAATGTCTCTCTGCCTAACACTAGTCAGTCTTGCAATCGATGTATTTTGAGACTCATCCCACTCTTCAAGAAGCCTCAAACAGGCTAAATAATCAACCCCACAATATATTATTTTTGCTTCCACAAATTGCATACAGCCAAAGGCTAAGACAGGGTAAGATTATAACATTACTGACAGCTTTTCTGCACACCGAAACATTAGCAGTTCTCAGTCTTACAGTATCAGAAATAGCAGGCTTTAACTGGAACTTTAGATGGATACCAGTGGGAAGAGCATGGACTCGCTCTTCAGTGAGACCCACAATGTTTTTTTAGTCCATGAATGTCTCAAGATTACAGACTTTAAGTTCATGGTGTTTTTAGATTTTTTAAAGAGGGCTTTTATGACTCTCTCTGGGTTTTGTAGAGTCAGACAAAGGCACCTGGTTTTGCAGATGTAGGGAAGTGAATAAATAGTCCTAATAAAAATCTTAAACACTCATCAAGAATTTCCTGAAATATTTCCTCAGTAACATGCTTGACACATATTTGCATTTATTTACTCATGTACACAAAAAATATGGTGATGAATATTTGCACTGTGCTGTATCTTTGTACATTTACCATGTACTTATTAAAATTACCAAAAAAATTACAAAGAATATCACATACACAGTCTCTGCAGAGGAAAAAAATGAAGCAAAGCTCAATATTTGTCATCAACATAGAAGGTTTTATCTTATAAGTTGCTGAACATATTTAATATATGTTATAGTTAGTGCAGAAACACAACCTGGTTAAACACTAAAGACACTGGTGACATTTGACCTTCTGTTTGTATCACAATCATACAGTATGCATTAATAGTATACTCATTTATATGCTTATATGTACATTCAGATGTTTTGTTGTGCCTTTTTTTACCTAAATGAAATGCCTTTTTGTTTTCCCGTTTTGTACCACTCTGTTCCTGTACCCTAGCAAAGATAGCTACAACTGTTACTGTAGCTGAATACATGGGCAATTATTTTCAAACAGCTGGAAACTTTTTAAGGCTCATTTTTCTGCTCTGCGAGGTATTAGTAGGTAGCTCTTCTTCAATGATGGATTGCATGGCCCTGCCTTAAGACTACCTACATTTTCAATCTCCTTTTGCTTATACTTAACAGTGAAAAGGTCTGTAACTTGAACCACACAACTATCAGGTTCCACACAGGAGCCTCACTATTTGGCAAATTATTTGCCTTTGTTGCATTCATTTTTGTTTATAAAATACTAATTACCTCTTTTATTGTTTGAAGAGATTAAAAGTTAATAGGAGAAACTAAATAAACAGAATGCCATTCTGCACAAACTATATAAGCTGGTAATTAATTTCTGGCCTCCTCTGAGCTAATTAACTCATATAAAGAAATGAAGTTAATGAACCATAATTCTAGTCATACAAGTGTAGATACAAGCAGTTTGACTTAATGAATTAATAAGATATTTCCTTTCTTAGAGGTTTTTCAATTGTGTTCCTAGTCCGTAGGCCTTCTTAATGTTTCTTTCTGGCTAAAATATTTAATAAATGGCAGGGCAACCTGGAGATGGGACTTCGCAAATTTTACTGTCATGTAGGAGACCACAATTTCAGAGCAAACGGAATTCTAGCTCAGCTGGGTGATGAATCTTTGATACACAACAGTGATGCTTTATTCCGACTGGAGGTGACGAGTAACCATCTTAGACTGAAAAGTGACAGTTTCCAAAAATGCAGTCACTTTGCTTTATCTGGATTAAGGCGCAAATAAAAATGAAATAATTAATAATTATAATGATATCCCTTTGGCTGAGTAAAAGGATCGATTGCTAGTTTAGACTGCTGACAACCTCATTTCTATCAGCATTTCATCTGGAATTTGCACTGTTATCTGAGCATGCTGTAATCAAAACTTGAGTCGGATGTATAATTCTTAGTTAATCCTGAGAAAAAGATTGTTTATCTCATGCTCCCTGATTTCTTCTGGAAATAAGACTTATTTTGCCTGTTTTGCCACAGTACCAATACAATGTTAGTTTTTACTAGACTAAATTGATACCCTGCCCTAAAGAAAATAATTTATCCCATGGAAAAGTCCTTGGAAAATCCTATCTCTGTTGCTCTGATTTGCAGGCCACCCCCTCTGTAAAACTTTGCTGTGATGCCACTAATACTCCCCCAAGCAGAGTTGAGTCTTATGCATTTATGAAGTATAAAACAAACAAACTTCCATGGACTACACTTTTCTGCAAGACTGATTTTCCATTCTTACCAGTTTCCTCTAATTTAATGAGAGGAAACATGGTTGTATAGATTACTTTAGTCTTAATATTTTACAAACATTTTAGGATTATTTATTGATAAACAGTCTTCAAAACATGCTGCTCCTAACACTTCAAGAAAAAGAACCTAAGCAGAAGAAAAAAAATTAACATTTTGAGGTTTATTTTCACCTTCACTACTGTAGAAGAGAACATATTTGGACATCTGTTATGAAACCTGGATCTTCATGAATCAGTGAAAGTTTTCTGTTGATTTCACATGGATTTTCATCTCTAATTATTTCATGAGGAGAAAATAAAATGGCAGGTTAAAAGTCTTTACATAATTCTCAATACCACGCTGCTCTATATACATATATTCCTTGTTTCTTTTTTGTTTTAGATGAAAACTTCTTTTATCGTATTATTTTAAAACATGTCATTTACCTAAGTGTCAGCAGTCTGTTTCAGACCTTTGACCTTGGATTGTGACCAGGTGATCAATTTTGTTTTCCTTGGGCCTGAAAGCACAGCTGACACAGCTTTAGAAATGTATTTCATCTTGATTTAGTAACTTTCATTTATCCATCTCCATTATTTACTTAGATGCTAAGAGTACATCCTTTCTGGGCTATTTGTTTCTAATTGATGAGGTAGACATACATAAACATGCTGCAGTCACTGAAAGTAAACAGTGTATGGCTGCTGAAACTCTGTACATAAAATGACCAGGTTTTTTTAGATTAAAAAAATGTCTCATATGACCATGACAGCACTTGTTATTAATGAAAACAATGTCTGCTTAGTGCCAGCATGCAATCTAATTAAAAAGCAAGATTCCAACAAAACCTATTTCAAAGCAATTGGTCAATATAAAACCCATGAAGGAAAACTTAAGCATGATAAAACATGATTTAGCTAAAGAAAATATTGGTCTACCGTTTCAGGTTCTGCTCAGATAAGAATATAATTTCATTTTTTTTTGGTTCCTGAGTCCACTATGATTCTGTGACACTGACTGTTATAGATCCCAATTATTAGATCCAAATATTTTGTCTTTCCAAATCCACACATAGCAGGCTCAGAGCATTGGCAGTATCCCATGAGGTTATACCATAGCCCATATGTGGAAGATATCTGCAAAGAAAATGCTACAGGACCTTTCTGAGTAGGCAACAGCATTCATTCTGAGCATAAATAATAAGCTACCACATATTATCGCAAGGCCCAATTTTAGCCCTCAGGGTAGAGTGTACATTTCACCTAGAATGAATATTTACTCATTTATGGAAGGAAGGTAGGCTGGTGCCCTCACTGTACACAACTGGGGGTTTTTTGAGGAAAAAAATAAGGTTATTTTTATCCTTAATTCTTTGTACTGGTGCATGAGATGCTGATAGTTAAAAACTCACATCCTATCTTACAAGCTCACTGTACTTCCTCAAGGACAACCAACAGAGTGCTATCCAGAGCAGCCTCCAACTATGACCAGGTGCCTCACAGTAATTTTGAATGATCCAAACTTTGCCAAATCAAATTCTTGTCTTTTCCAGATCAAGCCAAATTGAGAAAGTTCAGACATTGTCAGAGTTCATCCTTGATTAGGAGCCCAGCTGAGGAATATATCGTGCTCTAAAAGTTTCTGCTTAAGAAACTATTAAATGATTCTCTTTTGTAGGCTTCACTGCCACTAGATTCCTACTATAAAATGCTTCCCATCCTTCTGCCTTTAATCTTTTCTGGGATGCATCATAGTGCTAGAAATATGTTACTGGGCATGGTTATGCTCAGAGCTTAAACTACAGATTTCAGAAGCCTCGTCTCATTTTCAAATTACAGATTTAAAACTTTTATGTGTATTATAGCTAATCTTGTCTTCCTTCAGAAAAGGATATGTTTTCAACATATGTTAATGAACAGTATGAAAAATCATCCTGTTAATGGATAAAAGTAAATCCTAGCATACTTGAGAGGAACTGCCTGGACAAGGTAAAATGAAACCGTGGATTCCTGTCTATGCTATGAATTAACATATGGGTGTTCTATACCAAGCTTATATCTTTTTTCCTTGATTTATTTGTAGGCTTGATTATTATTAAAGATTAAACCCTATATTTAAGACTGTGCAAGTTAATAGTCTTGAATTAACTTTTAGCTTGCACTTTTTTTAGTCCATAATCAGATAATGTATAAGCAGGAGTGTCTAATAACTTTTAATTTTAGGAATTTTTAAAATTATCTAGTAACCTTTAGTATTCCCAGTTCTTATTTTGATGATAATAGGAATTATTTCATATTTCATGTCCTGCGCTGTGCTCTTTATAGTCTGTTCTACTGCCAGATAGAGGACATACAAGTATTTGGATACTTTGGTTTTGTTTAGTACTTTAATAAAACTGAGGAGAATACAAAATAGACAAGCATTCCTGAAAGGTTATACTTGGTGGCTGAGTTTACAGAAGAGAGTCATATTACCCTGTGGTGCTGCTAAAGCCATGCTCCAGTTCAATAGTCTGTTTAATGTAACTGCCTGTATACTTGGCCTGCACTTACAGACTTGAGCATTCAATTCTAAATCATACCACAAGCAGCCCACCTCAAATAACTGCTATGTGACACACCTCCAGTCTCTTTGGATTTGATACTTCTATGCAGAAAATTTCCCATAGTTTTGGCACAGGAAATAATTTTACAACTTGTGATTACCCCATTCCTTTACCAATGGCTGGCCATCGATGAGGATGGGGAGAGCATATGCATTCTAGCAACGATGAAGGGCAAGTTGGCAAAAGCAGATACCTAAAACCCTGGCAGGCTTTTCCCACCATGGTTCATGCAACACTGGACATGCATGTGTTAGCATTCTAAAAATAAAACAATGGTTTTGACCATTATTGGGAGGACATAGTTTTAGCGAAATAAACTGCTGTTAGAAGATAGCTTTAGTGACATAAACATATTAATGCTGAGATATAAATCACAGGGTCCTGCCGCATTTTCATTATCTTCCTCTGAGGATTTACTGTGCTATAAATGAGATTCTATAGGAAATCCACCCATATATAACAATTTATAGTGTGATGTCAAGCATATAAGGATTAACACTGAAATCATTATATCTATATTTTAATCATAGTTGTAATCAATTATAGTTATGTAATTTTGATTTTTATCAGTCCATTTTTAATACACTGTGGTTGCTGTATTAATACTGTTTTGGTTGTTGAGAGGAATAGCAAATGGTTTCTTAAATTAGAGAAAGAAAAACATTGAATTCTTAAGCAGATAAAAAAGGCTTAAATACATCATGATTAAACCATATGTCTTGTACGATCATCTCTTAAGTACTATAAGTCTTTACAGATGTACTGACCTCTTGGATTCCACAGCACAAATGAATCCCATTGCAACTGTGATATATTAATATTTGTCAAAGTCCTCCAAATTGAAAAGATTTTCTTTTCCTAGGACATAGGATTGCTTAGTTGAAAATTAAAGTTCTTGTACAAATAGAGCTGACATTTTGTTGCCTCCTATTCTGGGGAAATTTCTCCCTCCTTCTGTTAGATAATATTTATTGTGTTTCATTTTTAATAGCGTAAGAACAATGCTGGCATATTCATAGCTGTTGGAAATGTTCATTGCATCTTTGGGTGCAAAGGTAGTTGAGAGTACCGAAGCATCCTAAAGACCAGCTCACCCGCATGAGTAGCTTTTCTGACATAGCAAAGAAATAAGGGTAGAATATGTGACATTATTATTTTCATGCTTTCCACTTTGTTATTCTCTTTCAGTGGCTAGTTCAATCACCAAACAACTTAATATTATTTGGAGATGTTCTTTGTGTCGCACATGCCATTGAACATTGTTTTACCTTTGTAATATTGCCATTTATGAGGGTTGTCTTAGATTTGAGAGTTAGAAGAATAGGGATAGAAATTATGTCTGTCATTGCTCCTGTTGCAGGCTCTCTGCAACACAAGGACATGTCATGACAGCTAACCTTCAAACAGCAGAAAACAGGTATCTTTGAAACATAAATAATGTAGATTGATTTTGGAAAACTAAATTTTCAATCAAAAAACCAAACAACTCATTCAACCAGTCCACCATAAAACAGACTAATTCAGCCCTTAATCTTAACTCATGTGGAATCTAGCTAAAATGAAACAGGTAAGCCTGAAACTTCTAAAATAATTGAGTTAATGCAAACCCTAGGCTGGGCTTGTTTTCAAGCATTTTCTGAAATTCACATATGAATGTGACTTATGAAAAAATACAATAATTTCATTTTCATCACCTAAGAATTTGGTTTTGGAGTCATCCTCCAAACCTTGATATTGAATTAACAGACATTCTTATTTTTAACAGTGATATTTTGAGCCTTAAGACTTGCATCTTTACATATTTTTGTACACTTCACTTCTGATTTTTTCATCACTTTTGAACTGAACAATGAGGTTTTTAAAATCATATTTTTCTTTAAGAAAAATATTAATTTTTGTTGGATTCAGAATGAACTTTCAATACTGCACTGCAGGAGACCTAAATTAAGGAAATAGAAAACCAAGTTACTGTTTATATAAAGAAGTGTCTGCCTTGAACATATAACGAGTAAATGTTGGAAAATTTAATTCCCAACAGAAAATGGAAAGTAGTCAGAAGATTTTGGATTATATGATGATCTCTGTGTAGAATGCAAGAGTTGCAAGTCTGTGGGAACAAGTAAGGCAGTTTGTGAGCTAAAGCTGTGAATTAATAATTCTGGATTTAGTAGTGTAATTTCAATGACTGAAGAAGAGGATAACATTTTGTGTTGATTTAACAAAAGACCTGCAATCTGATAAACACATGATTTTTCTAAAATTATGGGTATAGCAGAACATACACAATGGCTAAATTACATTTCTAGGATGAGAAAGTGCATAGAGTAGCAAAGTGCATTTAGAAGAAAAAGTACCTGATGCGTTTTAGCACGTGGATGATAAGCATAAATAGAGATGGACAATCACACGTGGCAAAATAAGACATATGTAATATAAATATCAGGTTATTGATTGCATGACGTAAATTTTATATATTAAGTTATGCAAAATTCTTCATCATTCAAGTAAGCATACTTATTGTACTTAGCTACAGAGAGAGAATCTACAATAGCCATGTCAGTTATCCCAATGATCACCTGTCCTCCCTGTTAAAAATATTTGCGTGGCTTTTAGTTTAAACTTGACTAGTTCTGGTTCCCAGATACTGGATTTATCAGAGGGAGGGGGTGTGGGAGGGGAATTATTAAAAAAATAAAAATCTTTCCCAGCTCTCCCTGCAAAAGTCAGCTGTTAGCTCAGAAGAAAATCTCTGTCAAGTTATACTTAAATAGAACACAATAGATGCAACATATAAAAAGCAATCTCTGTCTGTCCCTATTTGTCTCTCAAAAAACACCATCAAAACCTGTTCATGGAGGAAAGCCAGTGGATGTTCTGTATACTGTGAAAGAGGATGAAAACTGTCAGATGTTTAACATGAAAATAAACACAGAAGTAAAAATTCACTTTCCACTTCATCCCCCAAGCATGAGTGTACCAAAATAGTAATGACAATGAGAAGCAACTTTGCTTCCATACAACAAAAACCAGTCATGGTCAATGGCCTTGAGGGCTGAGAGGATATGAGAGACATACAGGGCACTTACGAGATGTGATTATTCTAATGGTGCATTGTTACTGAACCAGTAGTACAGATTGCACCATATCAGTGGCACATCAAGACCAGAGAATTTTGACCAGCAAAACAGTATGCTATGAAATAGGGTCAGGTGTATAGTAAGCATGGACAAATCCCAGAAGATATGTGATTGCTGTGCAGATAGGTGGGATCCCGTAACAAGAGCATTGCTTTATGTGGTGTGGAGCCATTTCTCTGGATTTGTAATTTGGGTACCAGGAAGCAGACTGAATATAGATGGTTAATTCCTAATGGAGTTTAATACTTTGTGAAAGATGGATAGATTCACTCATATACCTTTTGGCATTCATTAGAGCCTTTAGAAGACAAGGGAAAGCCATGATAAACCACTCATGATCATAGCTGTGCTGCATATTGTATATGTGTGTGAAGCTACCATGGAAAAGATACAAATCTGCGTGTTGAACAATTATGATGAAAAATGTCTGTATATAAATCCTGATTAATTCATGAGGAGGTCAATTGCAATAAATATGTGGGATGTTCCCTCAGAAAAGGTCCTCAACCATGATTCCGCAAAAGCAGCAACTAAAATTGAGGAAACCTTACAGAAATCCCTGTTCATGAAAAAAGGGGTAAACAAAATTACAGCTGTATGTCTGCTTTTACCAAGGTCAACAAATGTTGTTTACATTATTAGAGTTCCTTTTAGGTACAAATGAGTTTTAGTAAGGCTACCAGTACTCTTTTCCTTTTTCAACGTATTGATTGCGGTCTAGAAAAGCAACAGTTCAGACTTAAGGACTCTGTTACTGCACAGAGAACACCAGCAGATTATATACCCAGGTCTCTTATATTCTCAGAAAAAGACTGTGAAGTGTGTAAAAGAAATATATTCTGTTGTAGTCAACCATGTATGTTTATCGACATATTCATGGGAGCTGAGTAGCAATGGAGTCTCCAGAAACAGCAATTGAAAACACTTTCCTGATGGCACCATTGGGACAATTAATTATTCAGTTTCACATGGAGAAATACGTTAGTGTAGCTAAATGCAGACAGGAGAGAACGCAAGACTTTAAACAAAGTGTTTCTCATTTAACGCACAAATTCATGTGCATAGATCTAGTTCACTTTTGTCAGCAAATATGCAGTTTCCAGTACCATTGACTGGTCAAAATAGGTATGTTATTGACAGAAGCAGAAAACAACATATTCCATAATATGCATACCTTTTCTTCCACAGCTCTGTGTCTGTGTGTGTGTGTCTGTGTAATTTTCAAAGATTAGAAACTTCTATGTCACTTGTGAAAAGCATTTTGGATTTCAAAAGAGGCAAGTGCTTGAGACATGCTGTTTTGATTTCATATTACTGCATAAATGTGATGATCTCTGTTCCAGTATAGATATTAACATCAGTACACTGAATAGTCAAAAGAAGGTAAAAGCATGTATAGAGCATTCTGATGGCTTAGACGTCATTATATAATCATAAAATAAACATGAAGGTGTGAAGATTTTACCTACACAAGAGTCAGTATATAAACATTTCCGCTTAAAAACTGTCAATAACTAAACATTCCAGAAGTTGCAGTATGTGATGCCCTGCAAAATCGAAAACTGAATTCAGTTCCATTTCCTAAACACATGACAGATTCTGTATATAGAGCGTATTATACTCACACCCAGAGAGTTTACTACCAAAGTCTATCACCAGAATCATAAACAGTGATTATATTTACACAACCTGGGACTGCAAAAAATAATAAGCACAACAATGAAAGGAATGGCTCCTGTAACTTTCTCCCCACTGTTCTGCAATCAGGCAGGGCCAGCCATTAATTTACATAGGGTATTATCTGTTGTTCACAGAGAAAATTCACATCTTCACAGTATCTTCAAATACAGTACAGAAAAGCAGATAAACAGCCATAAGGAACTAAAAGAGTAAAAATTATGCTTTTTTCATTACATTTTGATGCCCCTATCATTGATTCCAAAAACCATTTCCTTACAGTTTTTTATGCTCCTCTCCCACACGCTTCTATATCTTTTCCTACATAAGCAATCCTATTTCAATATTACTCAGTTTAGCCCAACGTGATCTGCCCTCGAGAAGAATTTGGCTTCCTCTTTCAATGCTAAACTAAAAAAAAAATCATGCACCCAAGCTTCCAGAGTTACCATAGTAGTTGGATGAAATTTGTTTTATTTTTAACATTTTGAATCATATATGATTTGGGTTGTAAGTCAATGTCAACAAAGAATTTCCCAGAAATCTCTAAGAAATTAGATATTCTACCATTCTTCTTTAAAGGACAGGAATTATGACTTTTTGAAACTTCTAACTCAAATTATATAAAGAAAAATCAAGGCTATTTAGCATTGGTTTAGATAGCTATTTTTGGCATTAGGAAAATAAGTCACTTAGTATGCATTGCATTATTGTACTATTGTGCTGGCACCAATTTGTTTGTTTACTGATTTAAGCTAATTTAGCCAGTTTATAACATGTCAGAATTTTTCCAGGGGTTATAGAATACATGCTTTTTGGAGGCTTGCACAACCACTGATAATTAGAACATTAGCCCTTGGGTTGTTTCCTTTCTGTTTTTCCAAAAGGAATAAAAAACCACCTGGATGTATTAAAACACCTGGGTAATTTATATGGAACACACACACCATACACATACACTTTCTTCTCCAAAACAGTAGAGCTTCTGTTTCCATGCTGGCAAGGAAATGATTGATATAACTAATGACTGAGGAAGTAAAACCACTAGCCGTTAATAATTTTGCAGTAAGTTTGTGTCTGTTGTTATACAAATTAAGGGCCCGATTCCTATGTGTATTCTTCTTTTTCACTATACAGAGATAGAAAATGGCATCTTAAATTGACTTTTCTGGTACTTCTGCTAACAAAGGTTGCAGTATTGCATCTAAAACTACCTATTGTATATTTGTCACCAAATATTTTCACAGAAAAATTCTGCTCAGGTAAATGAATAACATTTATGAAAATTATAAAAAAAAAAAGCCACAATCTTTTTTCTACCTCAGAAATTATTCCCATTTTGAAAACTAATTGTAGAACTTTTTGATATGAAAAGACCTTTCTCCATCATATTCCTGAAGTAAATTTAGCTAACAATCAAAAATATCCTAATTGTCGCACATACCTTTTTGGGGAAGGAAGTGTTTGACAACTCCTTGGCATTTTAAATGACTGATTTGTTGGAAAGCAAAAAATCAGTGTTTATTTGCAAATCACTAGCAACAAAACCAATAGTTTAATAATAGTTTGCAAATTAAGCCAAAGTACAGTCATTCCTACTAGTAAATGAATAGGAAAGTTTTTAAGACAAGAGAAGTGTGAAATTTTCTTTGATTTGATTTAAAAGGTATAGTCTGTTCGCATTACTCTCAGTAAATTAAATGGGTCTGCTCACAGATGTAAAAGGAGCGGGATTGGATCCCCGGTATAAACTAATCTCTTTTTTTTTTCTTTTTTTTTGAAAGACAGTTTCTATATCTATTAAGAAAACAGCACTGAATGGAAAACTTCAAATGTTTCATAGCATCCACAAAAACCTGGGGTGAGAAGAAGACAAAATTACTTATCTCTTTCTTTTCCAACAAAGACTTAAGGCAAAGATGCTAAAGATTTTTGCCTTTTCAACTTTCCTAGAAAAAGGAAAAAAAAAATTTAAATGACAAAAAACATACATAGAAATTGCAGAGAATATTTCTTAATATGTATTATTCCTAGGTGATTTATCCCTAATAATTAAAACAGCAATTGCTTCATCATTATCCTGTACAGGGTTATACAACATATAATAAGGCTTGTGAATATCCAAGTCATAAGTACATGCAGGAAGCAATGGGATCTTGGAAATTTGGCTTATGCAGCTGAGCTATTACAGGCAACTTTTTGCGTTTATATAAAGCAAAATCTTACACTTTACGCGTGTAAAACCACAATTTACCATGAATTTTGCTGCAAGGTTCAAGTACATAAACTACATAATGTGCCTAGAAACAATCAAGAAAGTTCTGCCATTAAACTATACACATTGGGAAAAAAAACCCAAACCAACCAAGATTAAAACATAAACATCTTTATTCCAAAAATGGAAAATATTTGTCTGAGCTGAACCATGCAATGTACTGCTTTGGCTAAAAGGCATTTTCCGGAACCAAGGCCCAACCAAGGCACTGTAGGTAACCGCTGCCAGTCCTCGGCCGCCGGCTGGCCCAGCCACACCGCCTGCAAACCCCAGCGTCTTGAACACAAAATCGATGCTGTAAGAGACTGCACCGTCAGTCTCTTTATTTATTTATTTAGCTATTTAACACTATTAAAACATCAAGGCGGAGTTCCCTTGTCCTTCGCCAAACCTGGGCTGCACTGAGGCTTCTTCCTGGCAGCGCTCTAGCCCCTTGCATCCTCCTCGAGGGCTTGCATGACAGATGTCAGCCATTACCATGGCAGCCTGTGGAGAACGGCGCAGCTCCGGCTGCCCCTTGGCTACCCCAGGGCTGTTACCCTTCCTCCTGCTGCTTTTAAGTGATGGACGCAAAAGCTTAAGTGGACTCGGGGTGGGGAGGTAGTTTGGGCTGCTGGGGGAGGAAGGGAGGAGTGTGGGAGGGCAAGAAGAGAAGGCCGGTGGCACGGCATGCACCGCCTGCCTGGGAGCAGAGGGCTGCAGGCAGCCCAGGCTGCTCATCATCGCCCCTGACATGGCCCACAACTCCATATCAAAGCAGATAACAAGAACTGCAGTGTAAAACTGCCTGACTTTTATTTCTGTCTTTCCAAGCTATTGGCTCCTTCACTAATAATCGGGATTTATTACTGGGCCCATCTGCTGCCTCTCTAAGGTCAAAAGGTAAACCACAGCCATTGCTGATGTCACCATCAAGGTAGCTAGTAGCAAATGGACCCTGACAAGTGTACTTTTAAAAGAATATTGTGGCAAGAGCACTCTGAGCATGAAAGTCAAGCTGATAAAGAAAATAAAGTCCAAAATACTAAAAAGATGTCAGCTTTTAACCCATTAATCCAAGTGATGGAGTCCAGCTGTCAGTCTTATATCCAAGCAGCAGTCAGAAAGAAGAATGAGCTCCTATGCCCAGTGAAATGTAATCAGGTCAATCTCTCTGCAAGGAAATTCCTAGCACATCACATTTTACTGTATTCTTAGTGTGGGCTCCTCAAAGGCACCAAGAAGTAGGAGAGGAAAGAGGATGAAGTCCTTGCCACAGCATTCGCCATTTCTTCTTGACATAACGATGTTTCATGAAGAGCCATCAGTCTGTTTTTGTTTCTCAGCTTTTCATTTTTGCTCACCAAGACCTGGCTCTGAGGCATTTATTTCTGTAGCTAAAGCCACATTTTCTGAGTACAATGGATAACCTCTGTCCCTTGCAACTGCAGCCCTCCTGATTTCTGATGCTGCACTAATAAGAATCACGGTTTTCCTTCTGCGTTGCTCTGTGTTTTTATTCAGGGTGATGTAAAGGGACCGCAGCTAAGGTTAAACCCTCCAGATAATATTGTTGGTATGTTTTATCAGTTTCCGGGCAGGAAACTCCTTTTCGACTACATTTCCAGCTGAGAATAGAAAGTGAAAAGGGCAGAAAGCCTGATGCGAGATAGAGTGGTCCTTTTTCCAGTGGAGATGGAGGATTTACCTCACAGTTTGAGAACAAATTAGAAACTGACAATGTGTCAACAAAGAATTACTTGCTTTGTCTCAGCTAATGTTTCAGAGAGGTTATCTATATACATGCAGCAACACCGCAAACAAGCAGCAGGTTGCTGACAACTGATGTAAATAGCTACAATTCCTCTACTCTCAGGGTCATACATTACTAGCATCATTTTCTTCTTTCCATATCAAGCAGTTGGTGGAGACAGTGATTTGTAGCACATATACACAAATTAATTCCTAGTCAACAGAAATGTAAAGCAGATTTTTTTTACTGATTTCAGGTGCCACTCCATCAGCAAGTACTCATGGTTTTCAAAGACTTCAGAAATTTATTTTTACCTTCTGAGCACAGGATGGGGAGTAAAAATACAAGACATGGGTAGATGGAAGCTTGTTTAGATTAAACCTTCAGCTCTTGTGCTTTTCTATCTTGCATATAAGGACATAGCATAATCAAAATGTACGTGCTTTTCCAGGCAACCAGCCACAAGAAAGTTCACTTGCATTGACTCTGCATGTGATTAGTGGTAAGTCTTTCTTATTAAGCTCTCTTTAATATTTAAGGTGATGCTGACTGCAATTTGAATTAAGACTCTCTCTTGTGTGGATGCCACACACTTCCCTTCAATGTTTATACCGCTTTGAGCATTTTCTGCTAATGCCACTGATAAAAATCCAGGACTGATCAGTTAAATCCAGATTCACCTCCAGACAAAACTCTCCTTATGCATCTTTCTAACATCTCAGTCCTTACACCCGCAGACAAATATGTTCAATGCCAGACTCTGCCAGTTTTAAAGACCAATTAGCCACAGACACACATCCAGTGATGACGCTCTTAAGTGGGGTGTTTTCAAAGGAGAAAGTGTGGGGTTGAAGTTCAGACTGTACACCATATTGTGAAAGAGAGCAACTTGTTGTGAGCAGAGGGACATGTGGAAACACTGAGGCTTGGAGGCTTCCCTCCAGCAGTGCTGCTCATTGCACCAGGGTAGCTGAAGCAGTGGTATCTGGGCCTGCCCACTGTGTAGTCCAACACATGCCTGCACAGCTCATTTCTCCTTCTTACCCTTCCCCATCCACCTGGTTCCTCAAAGTGGTGGTTTTGCATCACCTTAGTGCAGCTGGCAATATTTGGGAAGGGAAGTGACTAAAAGTCCTTAGCAGTCCACTGCCATTTCTCTACCACTCTGAATCAGCTTTTGCCTGTTACGGCTCAAATCACAAAAACCATCTGCATCTGAGGTGGTTTATGCAGGAGTGCGCATGTTAAATATGTTAAATATGGGTCAGCTGCTGGAGGCTGAAGTAGTATAATCTTGGGGGATTTTTGAAGCACTCACTTTAAATGTTTGTGCTGCCACAGTGCATGAATCTTCTCCCATACAATATATACATAAATTACTGAGAAAGAAATTGTCCCCTGAAAAGTGAGAGTTTTAAATGTGGAGTCTAAATTCAGTCATCAAAGTGTGAAGGTTAAAAGTCCCACTTTCACGACCAATATCAGCACAGCCTTACTTTGGAGCTGTCTGAACACCTGGGTTACTTTCCAGCGTATTTGATTCTCTAGAATAAAAGTGGTCTGCAAAGAAGGCTTAAGAGCAAATAAACTGAATGAAAAGCTAGTCACACTGGTCAGATTGTCAGTCATAGAGGTTACATCTGTCTGTCTCTGTGCAAGGAATGGGTATGGCAGGAGCAGACAGAGGGCAAATTTACCCCCTGGTGCCTCACCAATCTACCTGCACTCAAAGTAGAAGTAACTGCTTCTAGAGATGATGGGGTATTTCAGTCTCTGTTTGTTTGTTCCTTGGCCTCTGCTGAGGTTAAAACTGTGCCAGCTGCTGATAACTCTGATGGTGTTTTTCTGATATGGAAACCTATTTACCAGAGATCATAATGGGAGTATCAGTGTTTAAAACAAGTCCTTTGCAGCTATCAGATATTAATGGCCTTTAGTCTGTATTGGCCTCACAGGTCAGAGCAAAGCTAGGAATACAGAGAGAGAGAAGGCCTATGGCTGCTTTATTTCAATAATACAGAAACAGAGATGTGACAGATTTGAAAAGGAATCCTGTAAACCTTTACCTCTTTGCGATCATTAAGGGAAAAGCCATTTACTTGTTTTAAAATAGAGGGGAAAAATAAAACCACACACAAAAATACTATGCAATAGATGAACACATGTGCCTTGGGAGGAACACAATTTAGACTCAGAAGCATCATTGTACGTCTCACAATTACATTTGTTCACCTGCTTCTTAAGTGCACGCTTGTGGCTTGTTAACAAAATGGAATTGTTTGCTATACAGAGGCTCCTAGGTGCAAAGTTAGAGCTAGCCTTGTATTTTTGTCCTCCTGTTGTACTGTGTGGCAGGTTTTTGAGTTTTTCTTCCAGTTTTTAATGTGTCTTCTTTGTGTTCTTTGTAATTATGGAAGTAGAATCTCTTAAGCCTATTTTGTCCTTCAAATCAACATAGCAAAAATATCGATTCAGGTAATGAGGCACAGGTGTGCCTTGTAGGCACTCCATAAAGAATTCTTTACTGGGGAATCAGCCCGAAGTTACTCAGTGCATTTCTGTAATTGTGCTACATTAGGCAAATTCACTATATTAAATAGCCCACATGTTCACATTTCCACCTGAGTGGGGTGACACTAGGTTGTACACTTGGGTTGTAATAAATAATGGGCAAGAAAAAACAATTAGTTTAAGTAGACTTGCTAAACAGAACTTTTTCTCTTTTTTCACTCCCTTTTTTAATCATGACTCTTCATTTCTGCATTTTACTTCAAAGTAGAAAAAACAGGTGATAGAAGTTTCCACTATTGTCATTCAGGTCAATGAGCAGTTGGTGTCATTTCTTCATTCTTTTGTCCTTCCTTCTCCTTATCCTTTCTTTTTATAGCAACAGTATTAATGTGTGTGAGACACTGCTCCAGCTCCAGACAGTCATTTTTCAAATAACTCCTTTGTGTATCAGATCCTTGATCTGTAATTTTTTGGATCAAATGGTCTGATTGTTCCTCTATGTGTTTGTAACTTCATCCAAAGCATTGTGAGACACTGGCACCATTTCGATCAAATCATCAGAAGACATTAGTGAATATTTATTTCCTAAAATAACTGATAATTGTTTTACTTCCTGTGTGATTTTTTCCCCTTTAAACTCTGTTTCTCTGACTGAATAAAATTTCAGTCCCTCATTTTTTAACTTTTTAATGCCCTGTGCTCATTGTTTCTAGTTATTTAGAGGGAGGGAATTATTATTTTTTTCCTTTTAGCAATTGATTGACACAATTTAAGCATTATGAGACTCTTCCTTTTTTATTTCCGTCATAAATGCATCTTCATGGACTTAAGCCTACTTGTCAAAGTACAAAAAAAGTTGTCATTCAGACTGGAGATTACTGTCCAGAAGGTTGGTTAAAAAGAAATGAGTGTAGTATGTATCAAAGCTTTTCAAGATCAACAACCAACTTCTTCTCACAGATCATTTTTTAAAAGGCTAATAATTTCCAGTGTCTGTCATAAAATTGACCACTCAAGTTGTGATGATCTTCTTTTACCCAGAGACTGCAAGGCCACTTGTGTCATCTGTAGATATGTTTTATTAAGACTGCAGGTTCAGTTGTATCTTTGTAGACTGTTTAACTAATACTGCAAAATTTTCTGCTCCAATACAATACAACAGTATGAAGCCCTTGGGCAGCAGAATTGTAAAGCAATGAAATATTGTAAGTAAAGGTGGAATGCAATGATTTGTAAAATTTGATAAGAATGATTTTACCCCCTATGTGTTTCAATTCAATCAGCTGTTCCTGTATCAGACTGTGTTAGAAACACACCTCTTTTGTTTGAAATCACTGACTCCCTATTCTCTCATCACAGCCCACTTCCCACCTCTTTCTCCCACTTCTTTGAATCTGGTTAGCTAATCATAACGCTTATGAAAGCAACACCTCTGAGGAAAGCATAAAACTGCTGATTATACTATTTATTTCCTTTTAATGTGTCAATAAAAATGTAATTACATTTCATTTGTTTTTAGAGTTATAATTGACTTGGAGGAAAAAATTTGCCTGCTGGAACCAAAACTCAGAGATTAAAGCAAAAAGAAAAACAATAAACTTGCCATTTTCTTCAAGATAGAAGACTTTACTATTAAAAAATCAATTAACAGATTATTTGAAATAATTATTTTGAAAGCAGAATGACCATAACATCTTCTAAAAGATGTTGTTCCAATAAATGATCAGGTAATGGAGAATTATATCCATGTCAGGATAGTTATATTAAAATGAATGACAGGAATACTTTTGAAAACCCTTTGTTATTGCTGATAAATCTAAAGTCAGTAGAAATAGCATTTTTTGTATTGCCATCCTCTGCCTCCTCTCAACTTTTCTTGCACGGTTTAAATGAAAATACTGTGGAAAACATCAAATCACATGAAAAAGCCCAACAACTTTCTGAGGACAGCATCTGCTGATTTTATATTTGGTTACCCTTACCAGCCTGCCTACAGCTGGTGATAAGATCATTTAGTGGAAAATATATCCATTGTAAAATTTGCCTTCACTTGTGTCAAATGCAAAGCCATGTTGACTAAGGCTGGAATTTACTGGGCAGCTTATGCATGCTTTTCTTTTTATTAATATGATAGCTCTTGTATAATAGCTTTTATCACCTGTATAACTTCATTAACTTCAACTGAACCATATCTTACTGACACCAATGTAAGTGTGGATAAGAACAGATCCTGAGAACATTGTTTCCGGTGTCACATTAATAGTCTCATGTTAACGACAGTTTTTCTCTTCATCTTGTTGATAGCCTTTTTCTTCCATTAGCTCTTAATTTTTATCAGCATCTTAATAACAATACATAGCAGCCCCTGTGCTGCCACAAACTACCTTGTGTATGTTTTTAGCAGTCTTACTCTATTCTTTGTATGATGAAGTGTTACTTAAAACACTTGTACCTACTACAGAGATGAAGTCTTGTGATGCCGTTCATTGTTGTATGCAAGCACATTCTGCTCACACTTGAAAAAGTTTGTGATTCTCCATCTTGGAAGTAGGTTGCCTGTAGGCAGTTTTGTGCATTTTAATGCAGTTATTCAGTGATGGCTACTGAGGGCTGACTGTTTCCTCAGAAACAAGATCTCTCTGCGTGAACACTGACTCTCAGAGAGCAATATGCAACCATTTAGGCTGAATAATCCAGGCTCTAGAAGATCCCCCAATTATTTTTTTCTACACCATTACTGAATCATTTCTATGGACCAAGTTTTGAAGCCATCTGTCACTTTAATTTAACACAAACTAGTCTTCTATGAAAGGCTCTGCAGCATCTTTTTATTAGTACTAGTACATGAAACCAAGTGTCATTAATGGCATTCATTCAAATATTAGTTTCATCAAGAAATCTGCCAAAACTTAACATCTGTGCTTTAATTCATGCATGAAGTACAGAATCTGCAAATCTCCCTCCTCCAAAAGAAAGATTTTTGAAATCAAGTGATTTAAAGCAAACTCAAAGAATACATAGCACTTCTCAAGGACAACAAAGCATTATAAAATAAGGGGGAAATATGCCTACTGAATATTCCATGGGTTTATATGTCTGTCTGTTTGTCCAGCATTGGTGTAGAAAAACGCAAACACATGAGTGAGTGAGCTTGAGAGTGGCACTTTTTGACAGAGTTACATGCTATGAATGGAGTCAATCAAGTGGGGAGTGAAAAATTCATTTTCTGACAGGGGTGTCAGCAGAATCATCAGGCACTGATGACAACAAATCCATAGCTGGAGAAAAAACTGACAGGGTGGAAAACAAGAGACTGTAATACTGATCCCTCCTTTTCAGCTGTCCAGAACATAATTTCACAGCAATTATTGCCCCAGCTGGTTTTACTAACTGCAGGCTGTAGATGCTGATCATGTTACAGGGCATAACATGCAAGAAATTAAACAAAAGTGGAGAAAAATGCTGTGTCATGGAAAGGAAATATTATTTCTCCCACTGTAAGCTTTGAGGAGGATGAGGTCAGCAGAGTAGGACTGCTTGAGATTTTAGAAGAATCTGAAGAGCGTTATTGACCTATTCTGAGGTTAACTCAACAGAACCTATAGGTTAATAAATCCCTCCTCTTTTTGATAGGTATGGGATTTCTGATTTACATAGCTGTTATGCTTTGGTTTAGTAAAGTGAGCCATGAAAGCAAGGCTAAGTTTACAACAAAGGGATAAAGGGATGAAGATTTTTTAAAGCAGTAACTTTTTGTTGTTTGTTGTTCACATGTTAAGTGCACTCTGTGGACTAGAGTGACGAGGGTCCCATTTCCAACACAGCATGGAGTGGGTGATCTCGTCAACTGTAAAATGAAGCCATAAGAGCACAGCATGAAAATGTATTAGCAACAGTTAGATAAGGGAGACCTCAGCAAGGCGTACACACTTTCAATTGGTGAAATAATGCTTGTACAAATTGTTTTTGGTACATTAAGTACCTTTCACAGCCAAAATTAAAAAAAGAAGAAACTAGACAAAAATAAATAAATAAACAGAGACACAGAATTGCATATACAAAAGCCAGAACTGTTTTTTTCTCTCACAAAGTAATTTCATGCAGAATTTTTTTATTGAAATTGTTTCCCAAGTTGACAGATCTTGTGTACAATGATAAATGACAAACTGCTATGCAGCTGTCAGCCTGTGCTCAGGGAAATTGCACAAAAACTCCCCAATAATAATAATAAATATGCGTTTCTCCAAACAGAAGGTATTTTAAGCTAGTAAGCACAGTGGTGTAGTAAAGTAGTATTAAACAGCAGTGAGGTGAAGCTGAGAAAAGATTTATATATTTGTGCTAATCTAGCAGCTCTTTACTGGCTATGACATGCTGACAAGGAAACAAGGGTTATGAAAAATGATCTGACACTATGCTGCTAAATCTATGAATTTCAAAGTGCTGAATAGTCTGTGGCTTGCCAGGATTGAATGCCTGAGATATTTCAATGATTGTTACAGAAAAACTAGGACTGTGATAACAAACTGTAAATGCATTAGTACCATAAGGAAGCCAGTTAAGTAGAGTGACACAGATGACAATAGCATGTCTTTCTGGAAAGTTACAGAATTTGAAACAGAAGATTAAAAGTGCTCAGTCAATTTAAAACATATTTAAAAAGCATCCTTCTCTGTTACGAAGAACGGTCACATAAAATTGCCAAAAGAATGCTGAAGAGCACATGGTACAAGTCATGCCAGATCCTAAAACAGGTTAAACACTTACAGTTAAGACAAATTCTAGACTGTAACATAAACTGGGTGTCTGAGTTAAGAAAGTACTGTCCATATGTTTTTTCGAGTGGGCCTTAAAATATTTTAACCTCGTTTCAGCACTTCGTTGAATAAAACACAGAGTGCATTTTAATAAAACACAACACTATTGTCTCATATATGTTGTTGAGGAAGTGCTGACAGTCTCTGCTATGGAATGTTATTTATTCCATATAGAAGACACATTTTGATAGTTTTCATTTTGTTTTCTACTGACAGTTTTCAGTACCTGAAAATGCTATTGAGTTTCATTGTTCTTTGACTTCTGTAGGAATTAAAAATATTTCTTGGCATCAGGTTACTTGTCTGCAGATATTTTTTGAGATTGATATTAAACTCAGCTAAGACATTCTTCAAGTTCAGCATAGTGGGAAATGAAACATACATCATCTGCAAGTATGACTACAGCTTTCGAAGAGTCAGGGTCAGAAAGTCTCAGAAAGAGACTGGCTAAATTTTGCAGTCACATTAATTCTCCACAGTGTTTTACTGCAGACTGGAACTTCCTTTTATTTCCCAAAGTTTTAAAAAATAAATTAATTTTCAGTGATTTTTTTCTGACAAATTATATCTTGTTAATTAACAAAACAGTGTAAAACAGTTCATCTACTACACAGGCTGTTGATCAAAATGGATTAGAATCAATATTTTTTTTTAATTAGGAAATAAATGTTTAAAAACCTTTTAACAAAAAATGGTCTACACCAATGACAGCCTCGTGTTTTCTCCCAGTCATTTACTCTTTGCAGTTTTAAGGATACTCTGGTGATCTGCTGATTCGGGTTTTGTCTCAGAGAGGATAGATGTCTTGGCAAAAAAAAGTCACTGTCTTTGTGAAGTGAAATAGCCAGCATCTGCTTAGCCATTGTGGCCTCAGCCATTATGTGAGAGTAATGGTTTAGTACATTTATAAATGAAATAAATGTATAACCTTAGATAAGCAAAAAAGAAAAGCTGAAGGGGAAGGGAAGGGAAGGGAAGGGAAGGGAAGGGAAGGGAAGGGAAGGGAAGGGAAGGGAAGGGAAGGGAAGGGAAGGGAAGGGAAGGGAAGGGAAGGGAAGGGAAGGGAAGGGAAGGGAAGGGAAGGGAAGGGAAGGGAAGGGAAGGGAAGGGAAGGGAAGGGAAGGGAAGGGAAGGGAAAGGAAGGGAAGGGAAAGGAGTAACAGGACAGAAAACTGGATAAAATAAATACAGGAGAACAGGAATGCAAGGTATTTGTTATTGCAGATAATCCAGTTATTCCAGACACGAGCTGTGATCAGTAGTCTTACCACTAGAGAGCTGAAATAAATGGCTAAATTAACTTTCTAGAGTCAGTCATCTTTGTTAACAATGTGTCAAACCACATGCTAATGTATGAATTTGCATACATCAATATTACAAATGAAAGTTTTACAAATATTCTATTTCTCTTTTGCTTATTTCTTTGACTGATATCTTTCAATAAACATGGAAGGGTCACATACCTTCATATTTTAGGGCCTGAATGAACTTTAAAGAGCTGTTTGTTTCGATGATTTTTTTTTTTTTCTTTAGCCTTGTGCATCCCCTGATCTCCCATTGCAATGGGATATTGTAATGGGATACAAAGACAGACAAACTGGAAAAAAAAATCCTGTGTGTTGCTGCTTTAATCTGCTATGGCATCTAATAAATCATAAAATGGATGAGTTATGTGCCTTTTTAACAGATTTGCGGGGCTCCTGAAATCTTATTTGCATGCCACTCAGTCCTCTATAATTAAATGCAACTGATTTCTGGGTGAACCACAAACGAACTGAATTTTAAACTCAAACCAGTAATAAACTCTAGGTTAAAACATGGGGTATATTCATGAAACATATCTAGGATAAGACTACACCCCACTAAAAACAATGGGAATTTTTTTCTTGAAATTATTAGAGCCAGGACTTCACTCCCAGACAAGAACAATGTTTTTTTAACAGTTCTGAAAATGATCACATGAGCTTCATTTTGGCTAGTAGTGCTTCACTTCTGAGTTCTCACAGTTCAATCATCGTTACGGATGTTACACGTGAGGAGCATGTCTGTGATTGCAGCAGTCCCTAGACCCAGATAAATTGAACTAACCATGGCCTAAAGTGAGCGAGTCACCTTCTGAGAGGAATGAACATTTTCTTTTACAGCTGGAGATAAAAGCCATGTATCCAGCTCACTAAAATATCAACCTAGTAAAATTTTGACATTAAAAACCTAACCTGAAAGAGCAAAGAGTAGATGCCCTCAGAAGACGAGAGACATGAAACTTCCCTGCACATTGGTGTTCTCTTCTTAAAACTATTGTGTCCTTTGATTTTAGTTTTTCTTCCATCGGTGTCCATGTACTAGCAAATTAGTTACAAGACTGGACTTCGTTGATTTGGCCATATCAAAAGATTGTGAAGAGAAAGCACAAATGCCTATCTTCTTTCTTTGGATCACTCAAGCAGTTTGATCTGGTTTTCTTGATTGCTGACTCACAGTGCTAAGCACAGGAAAAAATAAATCCAAGATAAAAAAAAAAATCTTAATTTTAAAAGTCCAAGGATAAAGGCAATCCTGAAATGTAAAAAAAAAAGCTTGGGTTTTTTATCAATCTTCATGTGGTCCTGACTAAATTGGGAAGTCTGTGATTTTTACTTAAACTAAGAGAAGAGGATAAACCTCTTTTCATTCCCTCAAAGTCTAAGCTGTTTCACTTTCCTGTTCATGTAGATTCCTCTGTAAGATCACATGAGATCTGTCTTTCAGTCAGAAAGAGATATTTCCCCACTCTCACTCTTTTTCTGGTGGTTAACCATTTTTCTTCTTAGGCTTATGCAAGGAAGGTGCAATGTTTACCTTCTCATTTTATTTGAATCATTGTTTGTCAACAAAACCACTTTCTACACCAAGGGCCATAGTCTAATGAAAAGCAGCTCCATAATCCTGAAGTGTGGGTTGGCAAAGTAGAACTTAGTATTATCTCATTTGGACTGGAGCCTTCAGTGAAATTCTGCTGGTTTATCTATTTCCTTGATAAATGTACTTAGAATGTATAGCACCAAGGAGTTAACTTGTGTTCATTCTCAAGCATAGGATGGGGCTGTGTGGGAGAAAGGAAATTTGTTGACTTTCTTTTAATTGTTCATCCTAAAAGTTATCTCCATTATAGTCCATTGGGAATTTTTCCTAGGACCTTCACCATGACCAAATCTTTTAAATAGGTGTAAGAGACAATGTCCATCTTTTCTTTCAGAGGATTAAACTCTACTACCTTGCAGTATACAGACCAGTGCCAATGGCCTTATTCCACTGACTACAGAATAAAATCTACTTTTATGTCAACCAGGCCATTTCAGGTAGAGCCTGTGATTAAGAAATTCAAAGAGGAGTTAGTCCTAAAATTAACAAGCCACTATAATAAGGTAAGTGAACAGATTTGTTCTTTTTCATTCTGATCTCCCATTTTCCACTTTCTTCTTATCCGTTCTGTCAACAGCTCTGGAACAAGAGGGAAATGGGGAGTGTTAGTGGTTCCCCATGAACATAGTGCTTCCACTTTTCATTCCAAAGGGACATACCCCTTGAGACCAAGTCCATCACTTCTTGCTACATCATGGCCAAGTCTCTAGTGTCTGGCTCAGTGATAGCCCCACAGGCAGGGTCTTCTGCATGACTGTGTGATGCTGAAATAGCAGCATTTGACAAATTTAAAACTTGCTGTTTGTGCAGTCACTAAAAACTGCACCATTAGCTGGTTTTTCAGATTGCATGAGTGCAGATCATTAAGTGTTATTACAGTATTAATTATTAGAAATGTCCTGTACTAGCCAAATTAAATTGGGATAGTCAACGACCTGCAAGTTCCCAATACCACGGATAATTTAACAAGATATTTGCCACACTGTGCAAGGTATCTTCACATGTCAGTCACATTATTTCACACTAAATATCAATTTAAGATTTTTCTTTAAAAGCTTAGAGAACAGCTTATATTTAGATAATGGTACGTGGTGTAAGCAAACAATAAAAAAGACACTTGTGTAAGGATTACATCCTCTGAAAGGTGAGAGTTAAAAATCTATAAATAATTTGATGCCTTCATACAGCATGTGTATTCAGTTTTAATTAATACTTTACACTGTTGTGTACATCATGACCGCTGTCATGGCTTTATGTGATTTCTGTGGCTATTAATCTATATTGAATTGATAAAGAGTTTGAAATGAAAAAATAATTTTAAACTATTGTACCTGTTATTGACTGAATATCTATGAGAAGAACAATTACTAGATACTTTCCATTGTCCAGAGTAGAATGTTTTTTAAAATTTTTTTCTACAGCACTTGCAGTACTTCCAGCCAGGCAGACCTTAGGTCTCTTGTTGACCTCCCTACATCCATCTGGCTGAAAACAGTGTATTACTGCCTCTGTACTGTAGTTATGCCTGACAAATACTGCTTGGCAGTCTCAGATTCCAATCAAGCTGGGTTTGGTTAGTGGGACTTTCCTTTCATTGAATATAAATGTTTGTGTACAGTGACTGTCCAAGCACTGTGACACATTCAGCATGTGTTCAAGTTTTCAATTAAAGCTTGTCTTCAGCCATTTGAAGGTGTTCTTGCTTGGAAATGAGGCTCCAAAACAAAGGGAGAAAAGCGGATATATGAAAAGAAATGAACAACTGTCATCAGCTAAACCTTTCCTAAATGAGGGCAGTAGGTTGATACAGTTCTGCTTGCTATTTCAGGTAATGTACCATCAAAGACTTGACACAGAGGAACATGTACAATAAAAAAGTAAAAGAAAAAAAAGCAGTAAAAAAGAGCATCCTGTTATCTATTCCCTCGCTTTCTTCCTATTAAGGGATACCTATAACTGTGCTTACACTTGCACAGCCAACTGTCTAAACAGGATGTTTACCCTTCCTTGGTGGACCTATTGCTACCGTTGTGTTTAGTTATCTGCTACCATCAAGAGTGAAGCTGGACTTTGAAACTAGCTTTCCAGCATTAACAATTCTTATATACATCCTGTGGTACATGGCTTCTTTTACTGCCCCAGACCCTGTGGTGCCACACACTGGCATTTTATTAACATTGCTGTTAACTGTTGTCCAGGAGGCCTTTGATTTTAAAAGATTCTGAAATAAAATTACATTTTTAAAACTTTCTATGTTTTTTTCTAAAAGATCCATCAGTTTCTTTGAAATGAAGGCAGAAAACGTATTGGTCTCTCAGTTTGGTTACTTATTGGCAATGCAAGTTGATTCAGTGGCCTCAGAAGGAAAGACTGGACATGAGAAAGAGACAGGGACTGAGCAAAAGCCTTTTTTATGCAGTCCCATCCACTTATTCCATCTCCCTTACCACTGCACTGGCAGTTTTAGTATCTTGAGTTTGCCTTGAAGTTGTAAGGTACTCTGGATGGCTGGCATTGGAGATGGATCTTTAGCTTTGACATACTCTACCAGGGCTATCAGCTGAGCCAGTGAAGTGTTGAACTGCCTGCTGAACGTCATATGGCAGCTATAGATCATGTATTCCTTCTCTTTCCTTGCCCATCAAGCACTTGTAATGCATAAGTACGTTTGTAGTTTTGTCATGTGTTGAAACATAAGACATTACATAACAAGGTCTTCAGTAGCCTCCACCCTGTACTTGAGCACTTTAGAGACCAGTTATGAACTTCAGAGATTATTTCGCTTGTTCCATCTTCTGCTTTGACAAAAGAACGTTTTTAATATGATTGCATCTATAAATCTTTCAACTATAGTCATAAAACTTTATGACAAGGTAGCTTTTTCATATCTGGTCAGATTTGCTTGATGGCAACTTAGAGAAAGCAGCTAAACAGTTTTATTTAGCTGAAAAACTCCCATTAGAGACACAGTGAAACTTAAGGTGACAGATTCACTCAGGAAGAAAAGAGAAAGGGACATGTTTATTTACTTCAGTCAATTTATTATGTTTCTACTCCTTTGCATTGTTTCCATAAGAGATAAACTTCCTAAGGATGAGAAAGGAAATATAAAAACAAAAGAACCCAGTGTTTATCTAATAACCTCCAGATATCAGCAGACGTGGGGGAAAAATAGTTTTGTCTGTGTTGTTTTTAAATCCAGCCATATCAACTTTGCAGACTGATCTTTACCACACTCAGAAACCAAACACTGAGAAGACAAATCAGCACACTGGCCTGTGGGACATGCAGCCCCACTGCTCTTTGTGGAATTCAGGAGTCAGAGATGTCCACTTCTGGGGAGAGGGACCAGATAGTTTAGATGTTATATTATTTAGCTGTCCCTACAGGGCCCTTAATCAAGGAATCAGCAAAGTTCACAGAAACAGTGCATTCCCCAAGAAACCAGATAAATAAGTCGAGGTTCTGTCTAAAATGCAGTTTATTAGTTACTCTGGAACTTACCTACTTTAAAAGCATGAGGCCAAATATGGCACGGAAAATGGGTTTCATTTTTGCCTACCCAGTAAATAATTAGAAAGGTTCCCACAGAGACCGTTCTCGCTAAATAATCTTACTTTTAAAATTGGCTGTTATAAAGGCGTTAATATAGTCTGATAAATTTAAGACAAATCCAGTAATTTTCATTCACTTAGCAACTATGAAAGAGTAGAGAAGCAACCTGAAGTGAACAAAGGGTCAAGCAGCAGGAAATTTATGCTATGAACACCAATTCACACCTGTTAACTACTGTGACTAGGCAGCAGACAACACCAAGCATATCATTTAAATGGACTTTTCACAACTAGGTGTGCCATTAATTCACTGATTGGGGTCATTGAATCTGTTCCCTAGCAATTGTCCCAATTAAGCAGCCGTGCTATTTATCAGGGTGCTTATTAAGTTGATTTGTGAGTGTGTTTGTGTACCTTTACTTTAAACCTACATATACAATAAACAGCTGTTTCTAAAAAAAGTGTATTCCCACTAGTAAAAAATAAATAAAAAGTCACACGTGAGTGTGTTAATAATGCAGGGTAATAACCTCAGCAGAGAAAATGAGAAAAAAAGAAACAAAGAGCCATTAAGTGCAAATAAATCACTGGGCACCAAGAGTATATAATGCAGAATTTATATAGATGCTTGACTACAAAAGTATCTCCAGATTTTGCTTTTTTGGCATTATTTGCTGAAACTCTGACTGTCTGTGAAGCTTAATTATGGATTTGATTTTCAACAGTGTCAAATGCTGATTAAAATGGAGTTGAAAAGGGGCACAAATGAATGAGTGCCTGCTGTGCATGGGGTTATGTTCAATCATTGAGGATGCTTATAAGGGATCAATGAACAGGAACTCATTATATCCTGGCCAAAACTAGCCATAAGCCTGGGAAAGGTGCTTATCTGCAGTCCAGCTAGGTCTATGAGGGTTAAATTATATATTGTTTTTACTGTTGTTTCATTTCACAAAACTGCAAAAGTCCAGGCAACATTTTGTCAGAAAAAAACAATAAAGAATATGAAAAGCCCATCTTCACAGAACATTGGACATTGCAAAACAACCTACAGCTATTATCGGATATATCAAAACTGACAAGTAAAACTTTGGCTGTTGATTGAACAATATTTCACATGGACAGCACAAGCTCGTCCGCATTCACTTTTAAATGGAGCTGCTTATCCTGGAGAACTATGGGTAGGAAGTTTATGAGCTTAATTGAATTGGTGGTATTTGGATGATTGAAAAAAATTGGTGACATTGCAAAACTGGTCGTTAGATTTTCAAGAGCAAAGCACCTCTCTTGCTCAACACTGAGCTCCAGGAGTGGCAGTGGATTTCAAGAGATACTAATCCTGTTCACATGCCTTTTCAAGGCACTCAGTAATGGTTTATGGATCAATTGTTAATGTATTTGCAATTCATTTTCCTGTGCCTAAAAGAAAAAAATAGGACCTCAAATGCTAAATCTTAATGGATTGACACTTACATTAGTTCCCATGTCCTAATAGAGCCTCGTTTTTTCAAGGAAACATTTTGTCTTTTTTGACATCCAGCTGCAGTCTAGTCATCCCCCAACCTCTGCCACATCCCCACACCTCCTTCTTATAAGTCTTAAAGTCCTATTTTATTATAACTCTAATGGTACAGCAATATTTTTAAAAAAATAGTTAAATTCCTTTGAAAAGCAATTTTATTCTTTTGTAGTCTACAGAAAGGAAAATAGGAAAGACAAGAGAGAAGAGGATAATGAAAAATGGTGTGTAAATTTCTGTTATCGTACAGATATGTGTTAGGTATCAGGTTAAGCATGAGCTTTCTGCTTACATTCATGGACTCTGTAGTAAAGAAAAAAATAGCACATTCTGTTGTACACAGTCAGTGTTGTTAACTGTCTAACTGAAAGCGCATCAAATGCCTTGTCCCAGGAGGCAGTTCTCCTGAAGAGATGGGGTGGGGGAGTGTGGGGACCATGTTATTGTAGGCATGACAGAGCTCTGGAATGACACCAAGGTCCATTGAGACTACTGCACTGACATCCACCACAAGTTCTTGTTTTTCTGCAAGGTATTGTATTGAAATTTTATGATTGCCATTATTGGCTGGGAAAAAAAGGGTGATCTCAAGGCGTTTAAGCGTAACATTAATCAGTCATTTTCCAGTTGGGAGCAATTGGCCACTCCATTGTAAGGGTACTATAAAATCCCATTTTGAGCATGCAAATGCATACAGACCAAAAAAAGAAAACA
>CM062567.1:65468465-65670965 GCA_031468815.1 Morus bassanus | reverse complement strand
AGAACTGCTATTGAGAACAGCCAATATGAAAAGCTAATAGAAGCGGCTAATGACAAGAACAGCTAGTGGGAACAAATAGCAGGGCTTTCACCCCTGGGAACAGCCAACCTGACAAATATGAATGAAAAGCAACAAGTGCTGCTTTTAGCAGGGGGAGTTAACATCTAACCTAGTGAGTAAGCAGCGAACAGTTTCACCCTAATGATCCAGCAGCTTTGATCTGATGAGGTTTCCCCATGCAATAAAAGAACAAGAACTACTTCAAACTCAGGAAAATTGTAGTTTTGACAACAGATCAACCTTCCCCATAGTTGGACTCTTTATACTTGGACAACAAACCTCTGGGCAACCTACTTTAGTGACCAGGGCAGCAGTCATTCAGAACTGTCACAGATGGACTTAAACAGAACTACTGCAGCGGTACATGCCAGGGTTGTCTATGTTTTTCAGATTCACTGTTGATTCATATACATTTCAATTTTCACTCCCAGTGACAAATTTTGCCTGTTTTGTATAAACCCATTGCTTTGGTTAGACAACTCGCTTCCCTGGGCTGAGACAGGGTGGCTTAACCTGCTAAGCTGGGATGTAAACTCTTGCTGTCTAGGATGTGTAAAATGGCAGTCAGAGTTAAAGCTTCCTTACAAATTTTATTTCATTCTCTCATTTTTCTCCTCTTCTTTTTAAAGAAGGGAAAGGCATAGAAGCAGAATCCCACTAGGAATCTGATGAAATATTTGTAAAATTAATAGCCAAATAAGGCAATCGTATAGAAAACATGTTAGGCAAGATGCATTACCTTGTAGCCTGAATAAGGTATTTCATACAATCTGAAATTCAAATGCTTTTATTAAATGAAGGAAGTAAGATGTTTCAAAATTGAATACTAAGCACAAGTTGCCAACTGTCAGTCAAACCTATCAGTGAACTCAGCTGCATTTGCTTAAAATTGCATGCTAATGTAAACACACTTTTCAGCTCCTGTTGAGGGAAAATGACTATTTAGCAAATGTTATAATTCTTTAAGGCAAGCCTGAATCTTCAAACTCAGATTGAAGACACAAAACTCTGACATCCCAGGATGAGCTCTGGAAAGGAGCTGTGCCTCCCAGTGTATGTCGTTTGTTCCAGTACATATATGACTGCAACTCAGATCTGCATAAAGTATTTTTAAGCATAAGTACAGCTACCAGGAACACTATAGCCATTACTGCAATTCCTCTCTGAATACCCAAGTAACTTTCAGTCAGTAATCTGCTTAAGCATTCTGGTGCATGGCTACTCCCTTTTCATGCCCAGTTGGCCTCGGTGACCAGTCCATTGTATGGGTGTCCTGGTTTTGGCTGGGATAGAGTTAATTTTCTTCCTAGTAGCTGGTACAGTGCTGTGTTTTGGATTTAGGATGAGAATAATGTTGATAACACACTG
The DNA here is from genome assembly GCA_031468815.1 of Morus bassanus. NCBI lineage: Eukaryota > Metazoa > Chordata > Aves > Suliformes > Sulidae > Morus > Morus bassanus. The sequence continues at coordinate 65,669,537 of CM062567.1, read as the reverse complement.
ATATTTTAGCTGTTGCTGAGCAGTGCTTACACTAAGTCAAGGACTTTTCAGCTTCTCATACTGCCCTGTCAGCAAGAAGACCAGAGGTGCACAGGAAGCTGGGAGGGGGCACAGCCACGACAGCTGACCCAAACTGGCTAAAGGGATATTCCATGCCATATGACATCATGCTGAACAAAAAACTGGGGGGGTTGGCCAGGGCAGGCATGGCCACTGCTCGGGAACTGGCTGGGCATCAGTCAGTGAGTGGTGAGCAACTGCATTATGCATCACTTGTTCTGTGTATTCTTTTTTTATTATTTTCCCTTCCTTTTCTGTTGCACTAAATTGTCTTTATCTCAACCCACAAGTTTTACCTTTTTTCTGATTCTCTCCCCCATCCCACCGTGGGGGGTAGTGACCAAACAGCTGTGTGGTGTTTAGCTGCCTGCTGGGTTAAACCACAACAATGTGGAAATGAGTCTTCCTAACTCCACCAACCACAGAAATTTACTCTTAGTGGAAAGTATCAATTCTGTCATCTTGTTCTTCTTGACACTTAAAACTACAATTCCATTGTGTTTGCGGAATAGAGGTACCCTCACTTCTCTCTAATCCACTTGACCATCATAGCAGAGATAAGAAAAAAACTGCAGTTAATGTCATTATAATGTAAAATATCATTGGATTACATGTTCCACATCTTCTTTCTCATGGAAACCAAAATCAGAGTTGAGGTTTATTGGAATACAGGGTCAGAACATGGACAAAGCATAGACTCAGGGATGACAAAGTGTTCCTCTGTCCCATAATATAAATATAACCTCACTGTCTTCAGTGCCTATAGACAGGGATTTGACAAGTTACAGTAACAATTCAGTAATAGGTGTCCCATGTTAAAAAATGCTTGGAAGTTAAGTACTCCCTGAGGAAGTCCGTCTTTACTTGGTAGCAACACAAAAACACAGCAAACAAAACACACCAAAAGCACTCTGTTCTTGATATTAAACTTCAGTGTAAAGCTGAAGTCACTTAGATGTCTGAAGGGTTTTAATGGGTGAAAAAATCAACTGAGATAAAATAATTTAACTCAGTGGGTAGAAATTGCTATACATGTCTGTAATCGTACAATTTGGAATATGTGCACCAAAATACTAAACTTCACAGAAGAGATCTTGCTGTGATCTCCAAGTCATTTTAACTCTACTGGTTTTCTTGACCTCTGATTTACACTGAGGCAGGTAAGAAGAGAATCAGGCCCAAAGAGAATACTAAGACAGATTTTTAGATGACAATAGGACAAAATCTTGTTAAAGCTACTTGTCAGAAAGAGGCATAAAGGCCAAAGCAAAGAACGTAAATCCCAGTAGTACATACAACTCAGTGCTTGAGGAAGATGTCAGTTTTTCATCATTTAGTGCCTCATGTCCCTTGATTCCCATTTCAGACATTTTTCTGTAAAACTGTAGAGAATCGCCATGTTCCACCTGTGGTATTACTTTCTCCTCTTGTCAATAATTTAATACTGCTCTATGAAAATACATCCTCCTGCCTGCTTTCAGCTTCTTTTTTTAATCCGTTTTTATACAAGTAAAATGAAAAACACTGGTACAGAAAGGAGGATATATCAGGAGTCTTACTGAACAAAACTGAATGGAAATAACATTTTTAGAAGGATTACATCATTATTCCCCTTATTTCAGTAAAGCAGATATTGCTTGTTTGCATGTTTTTTCAGTCTCCAAAACTATGAGATAAATAGCTGACAAATAAAGCTTATTTATCTTGCATCAATATTTTAAAATATTTAAATTAAGTAGCATTGATTAGGTTGAACAGTTATTAACAGTCATCAAATTTGCATTTATCTTTCATGGTAATAAAAATAGAAAGAAATATTTTGTAAAAATCTCTTGAACTTTATTTCTTTTCTCATATGAATCAATTATTAAGTACTATTGAGTCCTGAGTCTGACTGAAATGTCTGGAGGCCACACGAATTCCAATATCACACTACTATAATGTATATGTCTCTTCTTGTAGCATCCATCAGTCAGTGCATAGGGTCTGTTGGTGTTAGGTCTGTAATAACACAAACAAAAGCATGACTGTTCCCATAAAGAACTACCCTGGCTTTGCTACCATGGACACATACAGTTCTTCTGGTAAGCAGAACTGAAATGAAGGGCTTGTGACCAGTCCAGACCCAGTGAGGAAGGGTGTTTTGATGTCTTTTGGTTGAGTCAGCTTCCACCATGGATATGATTTGATTCCAGTAATCCTTCAGCTGGAAAGCTAATTCCCTCTGCTGCTGGCCCTCCTATTGCTCTGTTTTGCTCTCTGCTTATGGTTCTTCACCCCTGAGCTGTACTGATTCATCCATTTGCATGGTCATGCTTTAATTCAGACCTACACAACAACTTTGTTAAAAAACATCTTTGGAAGGCTTTTGAAAAATCAGGCAATTTCACAGGGCAGGTTTAGAGCATGGCTGCACAAACTGCTGAGTGTGCCTGTGTTTGAGGAGTGGAAGTGCAGCGGTGGACAGGAGTCTGCAGTAAAGACCAGCCATCCTTCAAACCAGCCAGGCTGCCTGAAAATATGTGTCATGGAATCACACCCAAAAAGGAGCAATTACACAGACTTTTTAAGCTTAGATAAATTGCTGTTTGAGACACACTCAAGAAGCTCAAGCAAGTAGGCCTTGTTACAGAAGACTTTAAAATGCACCCCCCAGGTAACCTGCGGATTTCTAGGAGAGATGAGGTAACATAGTTGTCCATTACTCTCATAGTTGTCCACTACTCTGTGCTTTGCAATGCTACTTGATGTCTTGTACCTCTGAAGACTTGCTGCCTTGTCAGAATATACAAAAAGCTTTTTTTCAGTAATAATAGAGAGTTTAGTTATAAATCTTAAAACATTAAAAATGGGAAATATAAGTACTATTTTCAATTTTAATGAGGACCAATTCTACCCTGTGACAGTATATCTATTTTTGACAGAGATCATATAAGTTCCCTGAATCAGTGTACAGACATCACAAAATCTCAGAATATCTGAATTTGGTTTTGTATTTTACTTCCCCTTGCAAAAAAAAAAAAAAAAAAATCCATTAAGAATAATCTTTGTCCATATTACTTCCTCTATAGTGAATGAAAAGAGCAAGACCTCTGAAAACGTAGTATAGATAACTGCACAATTATCAGAGACATGAATCAAGAAAATAAAAACTCAGTGTATTTCCACCTGTAATCTCGGACTCTAGTATCAATAGAAAAGCATTTGTTTGTTAAAGATTAGTATCTTTACTTTTACTATGTAGCATTTACATTTCCAGTGACAGACAGACTGTAAGCTGGCATCTCTGGAAAACTCCATCCCATACAACACTGAACAGAGATACAGTTCCAGTCAATAATATAATTATTTAATTATAAGCTAATTGTTTATAAGTTACTTACATTAGATACATTAATTCCTTAATAGGATATAAAAGATTTGCTTTTTACATGTTAAGGAATATTTGCAAGCCTAAATGTTGCTTAATTATTAATATTTGTCTGTATTTTTATTTTCCATGAATGCATAACCCCAGGACTCTCCCAGTACACTCCATTGTATGACTTGTTTAAATGCAGGTCATATCCCAGTAAAATATGTTTTAAATAAACAGTGCTAAAAGGAATTTAAAATAGTACCTCTTATCCCTAAGGGTAATAAAGAGCATCATGTGAATTAAAATCAGAAGGCACTCAACTACATTATTCCTCTTCCTCAATCAAGCTGTCACTGGCTGGTCTCAGCTTCTCATCCTGCCTCAGCTGGGATCGTGCTGTTTTCAGGAGGCATGGGCGTGGGAGTGCTAAGCTCTCTTCCCCTTTGCTGAGCACCGAGAGCTTTCTTCAGCTTACAAAAACTCCCAGAGATGTCAGGATTTTGCAGGATTGACCCCTACACATATTTTAAGCAATTATGCTAAGAGCATACTAACAATTATTGCTAGTTTAGCATTTTAAATATTTCAGTCTCTACAAACAAAATGAAGCTCATTTCTAATTCCCCCTCCCCTCCCCAAGACAAAATTTCCACTGATTTACATAAAATTTTGCTGAAGTAAGGACCTCAAGGTACTGTCTGAACATTTATGCTTTGTACTGGCTTTTCCTCCATTAGAGAGTCTCCAAATTCCCATTGCTTTTAATGAGAGCTCAGTAGGCAGATAAATCTGAGAAGGGTTATACTTTTGGGAACTTCTGTACCACCCCTGTAAAATTATTATCAAAATTGCTTTTCCTGTATTGTAGTAGTAATATTGTGATAGCACCAGAAATCCTACTCAGAGACATTCACTGCATGTACAAAGTTTTTGTTCTATTTTTTCCAATTCCAAACTCTGACACAGTTTGGGGTTCTTTTTTCTTTTTTTTCCCGTCTTTTTTGGTTTTGTCAGTCTTTCAGACACAAAGGTAATGAAAGGAGGAAAAGTGCCTTCAAAGTTATAGTCCTTTACTCCAAAGTGTTCATCTGTATATTTTACTTTTAACAAAAGATTAGTGCTTTAGGAAGATATTTGTGCTGACTCTTCAGTTGGTGTTAGAGACATGACGTCTCCTATATCAGCACAAGTACAGCAAGACCCCAAAGTTGGTCCTAGTGTGGTACAATGTGCAATAGAAACATACTACCCAAAAGCCATATAACTAAGTTATACCTCTTGCTATTTCTCTGACAGTATCATTTGTATCATTTCAAAACATTAATAAAAGTTGCTGTTACTCATGATTTATTTAATCATTCTACAAATGAGAAAATTGTGGAGTTATTTTCCCTATGATTTTATGCAACAGCCTAAGGGACAAATACCACCTCCTTTATGGTCCAATTATACAAACTGCCTTCAGTATAACTGGTCATCTGAGCATTAAAAGTGCATTTAGTTTTTTCTGAAGCGTCTTGAACATATGCCTAAGATGTAAGAAGTTTTGGCAGCTTCTTCCATGAAAGCATTTTTTTTAATGTGTGGAGACTTTGAGAAAAAAAATGTTTTATTCTTCAAAGCTCAGTGATACAGCTGTTCGGATTTTTTTACTGTTAATTTAGGCCTTAATCATACAAGTCACTTCCAGGTACAGCCACCTTTGCCTTCAGCAAAACCTGCAACATCCAAAAGTGTCTAGAAGGAACAAAGGGGACAGGTCACACAGAGTTACTTTCCAGGTAAGTGCCAAAATCATTGAGAAGTTGTAGCAAGTCCATAACTTGGTGACTTCCTTACTTTCAGCTGACTCTAAGGAGCAGAGCCCAGTGCTCCTAAACCATGTAAAGAACCACAGTGGCCCAGAACTTTAACATTATTTAACTGGAAATGGTCTCTGTACTTAATTTTCAGGCTACTTGTGAACTTTTTATTCTGAATTGAAAGATGTTTAAAGCCATTTATGGGAAGGCAAGGCAATAGGCAGATGAGTGATGGCTGGTACACTGTAATCTATTTGGCATTCCTGAAGTTACACAAGTGTGGGGAGGTTTTCATTGCCCATTACAGGCAAGGGAAGCAAGTGCAAGGAAGCTGCTTCCTTCACAGCTTGTATTTCTGCTGTTTAATTATTGAATGCGGAGCCTACTCACCTAACCTCTGTGCTCCTCCCCTGAGAAAACCTGCCATCAAATGATGACCCAGAAGAAATATGGGTGATTGCTCCGCTCCCATAAAAAAAAAAAAAAAAAGGGGGGGGGGGGGGAAGAAAGAAAAGCACTAGCCTGGTATCAAGGGACCTTGCTAGGATACTTAGGAGAATATTTTCTGTAGAAGCCAACTGACCATCCATCTCCCTTTTTAACTAGTGTCAAGGCTGGTTTACTTGATGATGATTTGATGCCCAGCAATTGCTCCCCCTTGCCCACTGAAAATGAGTGATGACAGGGGAACAGCCGTCAAATAGAACAAGCTGAGATATTGTAGCAGGGAGCTTAGCAGAGCTGAGTCCTGCAAAAAAAGAACCATTATAAAAGGATGAAGTTCTGGAAAACAACTGTTTTACAGTCTACTTTGTGGAGAATGTTTATTTTTTTTCTGGATTTGTAAGATATGTTTATCTTGATGAAGCATTCCTGTACAATAAAACAAAAAAAGCATGTCTTCTACTCGGAACAAACAGCTCAGTGAGGATTTATATAGAATTTCTTAGCTCTGTTTCTGCTGGATTCAGCTGAACTCTGACATCCACACAAGTTGGAAAGAAATAGAGCCACTGCCTTTTCTCAAACATCAGCTGCTCAATGGGGATATATGAAACTAAAGAGCCTAAAGAGCTGCTGTACTTGACAGTTAGCAATGGTTATATGTGTATATTTATAATGGTACTCCAGCATCTTCAGCTTTGGACATTAGGACACCTTTTTCCAAGTGCTCAATAATAACAGACAATACATGAGACACAGCATAAAGTCACTGGATGCTCTCACCTAAAGTATGACTTTGCAGAGATACAGAAGAACAATGGCAGAACAAGAAAAATATTACAGTAGTGTAACAGTACAATAGTGCTAATTTTAAAAATACCTTCATCTTCAAAGAACTTGTAAAATACGAACTGTTCATCTTTTACATAATACTGGCAAAACTTCTATGCAAATATGTACATTCAAAAGCTGCATGTGTTTATAATTGATATAGATGTAAATATATATGCAGCTGTTTGGTATACTATCAGTTATCAAAACATTAGCTACACTGAATGCTATTCATACCATGAGTACCAAGATGCTCCAGTGGCTTTGCAAAGACAATTATTAAGATGGATCTCATACCACTGTACTTGAGCTGACTCAATTAATGCAATTTCTGCACACACACTTGTACCTGCTATCATATCGTTTTTCCATCATTGGGGATATCTCAGTTCTCATCCCCATCCCTACAATATCCTGGATAACAGAGAGTTGGCAGCATGTGCAAAAATTGATAGATACACTTTATGGGATCACTTGTATATTATCTAACATACATAACACCCCACTTGTCAAACCACACCAAAAATGAGGCTGCTCCACAGGGAAAGACAAGTCAGGGTGGCATGTGGCCACAGCACAGGCAGGAAGAGCAGTGACTTCCCCAGCCAGGGCACAGTCCCCAGGCACTGCAGCTTCTCTCAACAGACGGGGTGAGGTAACAAAACGCACCCGGGGCTGTCCATGACACTCAGTCAGCAAGGCACAATGGCAAGAAACACGAGCAGAAACAGGGCTGCCTATAACACAGGTCTGAGGTCCATCCAGAGGCCATGGCCAAGGACTGGGCTACCAAGGACAAGGCGGGGGGTGGAGGGGCTGAGCTTCACTGGAGCTCCTGGACCCATGGAGGGCGGGCATGGGTAGAGGTCCCAGCTGAGGATGGTCAGGGCCATTAGAGTCTGTTGGTGTCTTTAGGGCCTTGCCACCACTTTTACTTACAGAAACAGTGAGCAGTTTTACTCACACCATCAGTTCATGGATGCTTCTGCTACAGTGATCACTCTTGTTTAGGACTCTGGGGTGCAGGTCAGACCCACAAAAGTATTTAGGTGCCTAACATTCACTTTGGGACCACATACAGGAGGAATGTAGGTGCTTCAGCATCTTTCCAAAGCAGCCCCAAAAAAAATAAAGATCAAAGAATCACAGAGCAAATTTTTCTAACTGTAAGTGTGGTGATTCTGGAAATAATTCTGTAACCCACTGTGAGAGGATGCTCACTTTTACCTTGCTTTTTTCCCCAGTAAATAGGGTGAATTTTATGTTTTATTTAACAAAAGTTATAATCTCTTTCTGAATCTATTAATTCTTGGGCAATCTGGGTGTTAGATCAAATACTCCCTGTAGCACAAAGTAGGAGGAATTCTGTGGGTGTATCCTTGCATCTTTGTTTTCCCACTGAATTATAAATATTCATTTTCACTACTAATAGTAGGGGGTTTTATTTTCATTTTAAGATGCTCTGGCCCTCTCTCTTCCAAGTCACACATTTTCTTCCTGCCCTTATCCTGCTCTAGAGAGTATCTCCCTCTGAGTTTTGCCAAATCAACAGTTTGTGTGACGGCTTTGAGTGGGAGAAATTTTCTGGTAGTACAAGTCAGAAGTCATAACAGAGTGTAGTCTTTTCAGAAAGACTATCAATAATGCCTACGAAACAAAATTAACAACCCCATTACCGACTGAAACAGTCCCACTGTATGGTGGCATTCTGGGTTTTTGGGGCTTGCAGTTTTTAGCATTTTCAGAAAGAAAAGAAAAGAGTTTGGAAAAAAAGAAGAGGAAAAAGATAATGAAATTGCATAATTTTAATTAATTAATTATGAAAGCTTTATTGTAGACATCCTGAACTCGGCTATCGTTAAGTAACTCAGTCTTCAGTAAGTACACCCTAACAAGTGTTACAAGCAAGATGTATTTATGATAGGAACTCTTAATGGAATCATGCACGAAACATCTATTTTTTACCGAGGCACTCTATGATGAATGGGTTTTTAATGAGGCAAAGTTATAAAATTTCTTCTTAGAGCTTTTTTAAGAGACAAAGTATGCCGCAGTGAAAATGCCAAAGTTAAACATCTATAATTTCAAACCCGGTAGTTTTTTATTCCTTGATAATAAGTAGTTTTTCTGGTCTTTTGCCTCCTGTGTTATAACATGCTGATGTAGGGGACATGTCTGGTGGAGAAAAAGATATTTGCAGTTTCCCTGAACCACAACTGCAGGCTGCTAGAACTCATCAGACTTTGGATTTGAATATAGTCTAGAACAGCCTTGGGGTCACTCCTGTTACACAAGGCTCTGCATTAATAGCCAGACTGAATTAAAAACAAACAAACAAACAAAAAAAAAAACCAACAGGAAATGGATGTGGCAAAGAGTAACTCTGAGTATCACTACATCATTAATACTGAATGGTATTTGCTTTACTGCGTCTGGCACATGAGACATATACGTAAGTTTATTTACACATGTGCCTGTGCTAGTCCAGGCCAAAAGAGGAGTAGCAGTAGATAAATGTGTTTGTGGCAGTTGGATTTAGATACCACTATATAGCTTTCTACAGTAAATGTATCAAGGACAGATATGGCCAGCTTTCAAGTTTGATGATATGTAGGTTTTTAAGAAAAAATATGATTTTTCTGTCTCTGACCATCATCCAGCCAAGATTAGGTGACTCTTTTACTGCATGTGCAACTGTAAATAGATATGAGAGACTAATGTTTCCTTCACAGTATGTTTCCTGTAAATTATGGCCCTTTTATATAGATCTAAGCCTCCGTCTTCATAGATTCATAACACAAGTCACATTCTGCTGTTCTGGTGCCACTGTTCAGCATTTGGGTGGTGAAAGGTTGAGAGCTCTAAAGATGGATTTTTGCACAGTTAACACTCAGCTAAAATTTCACACTAGCTGATTTAAGCCTAACAGTGGTGGAACCTCAGCCAATAACAAGTCTGTGCCAATGAGGTCAGTGCAAGACACCACAGAGGATTAGCAAGCCTTTTGGTGGTGGATATGGCTCTGGCTTTCTGTAAAGACTTATTAAAATGTAGGCAACTGAACTAGTTCCATATACGTAGCTCTCATCTATCATAGAATTAATTTAATTTCTCCTCTGTAATGTTAATGAGATATGAAAAGCCTTTTCTTCCTTTATAAGATATCAGCATTAATGACACAGAATCAGCTCCAGTGAATGGGAAAGAACGAGTTCACCTACACTATAATTTGTAATTGACTCACTCATGGGACTTGAGTCTTTTGCATGAAAACTAGAGCTATGTGAGCTCTCAGATGTGTTCCATTCATGCCTGCATTGTCACAGGAAAGATTTGAAGGAATCAGTTTGCATTTATTTAAGGCTTCTGCAACTTACTGCAAAAAATCTTAAACAATATATTCATCAAAAGTTTTTAAGAGTCAGGTTAAAGGGAGGCCTATGTTTGATACTGCAATCTGCTGGTATTGAGAAGCCATTGTAAAAGAGATCTTTACGTACAAAATGGGTATTTCTTCATAACCTAAACACAACTAAATGCATAAACTCTGCCACAGCTCCCATGGAACTCTCTGCACCTTCTGAGTAATGTGTGGTGACTACGGGGGAGTCCACTCGGTAACGATTTATTTTAAGTCTCTATCAATGGGTGCTTAACTGCTGTTAATTTAGAACAGTGGCCTGGGGAACTATATTTGAGAGTCACACACATATAAAATGATTCCATTGTGATTGGTTTTATTACAGCGAATGCCAGTGAGATTTTGTTGAAGGGAAGCAGTAAGGGGAGCAATATTCACTTTGCTCTTTTTTTTTTTTTTTTTTTGGTCACAGCATGTAGCAGTGCTGGTTTCAGAAACCCAAACTAGCGAATCTTTCTGCCTGGGTTCACAGGACAATCTAGGGTGTCTGTACTTAAAAAGGCTGTTCCATTTTGACAGTTAGCATCAAGCAGTATTGCATGTATGGGTGTGTGGGGACTATCTCTCACACTGATAGAAAGGGTGCTTAATTCTGACACGTTTAAGTATTCCAACTGTATAGATCATTGAAGGAAATGGAAGATCTCAGGTTCAGAGAAAGAAAGTGTGATAACTACACTGGCAAGCTGAAAGTCCTTTCAGAGATAGGAAATATCATTCCACTTACTAATTCTAGGACTGTTCTAATTCCAACAAATTTAAAGATTTGAATAGCAAAACCATGAATCAACAAGAAATTGGCATCTCTGGTGAAGTACAGCCCCCTTTTTTCTGTCACCGTCAAAGGGCTCCTTCTCTCATCAGAGTTTTGTAATGGTGTTTCCGAAAAGCAAATGTTTTGCCTTTGGAATAATGCAACAGATAACATGCATTTTTGAACAACCTTTCTCCTTATTCCCTCTTTCTTTGTATTACTCAGTTTAAACATTTCCCTGGTTGGGAATCAAGAAAAGAGGCAACACAAATTACAAGGGCAGCTAAACACTAGGACGTAGTAAGAGCAGAGCTACAACTTAGTAGTTAAGCTGCTTTTTGCCATGAAAAAGAAGTGATGTGGCCAGTGACTGACATGTCCATTTTGGGCACAGGGATGCTATTCTTGGCACTGCCAAGGTTACTGTTAGATAACCTTTGGTGAGTCTTGGAGCCTTCCCAGACCTTAGTAAAACAGGGATAGTGACATATTGTTGAAAAGCACCTGTAGCACTATCCTGCCTTTCTGATTCAGTTACTATGACCAGCAGTTCTCTAATCTTTCACTTTCACTTAAAGGAGGCTGGAGATTTAAATTGGAGCAAAGGATACATCCTGAGATTTGTCATCGGAGAATTGCTGGGTAGACAGCTTGGCATGGTGCTGCTGAAGAAATTCCTGTTTAGAGAACGGAGAAGGAGCTAGGCTGTTGAGAGTGTAGAAGAAAGCCCTTCAGACCATTCTGCTTTCACCTCTAATCATCAGGAGGACTTAGACTGAGTTCAGCTACTCCTACCACAGATATGGTGCTGCCTGGGAAGGAGGGAATAACCAAATGAACCACCACAGCTGAGAAGTCCTGAGGTCACTGCTGGGGCAGAGAAGTAGGACTGGTATGACATAAGCTTTAGTTGCTTATTTCCCCCTCAGTTTCTAGCTTGATTAGCATACGCTTGGTGTAGCTCTAGCCTCATCTTTGTCCATTGCCATTCCTGCCTCAGCCACCTTCTAACAGCCACATACCTTATCCCAGTGGCTCCCACATCTTAAACAACACCCTTCCTCATTCCTCACAAGATACTGCTGATCTTTCAGCAAATCTTCTGTTTCCTCTTGAAAATGTCAGATGGAAGAAAGATAAAAGGACCAAGGTATAAGAAGAAATAGTGAAACACAAAACAGAAGAACTATCCTTATTTGTTATATTGTGTGTATTGACATAGAAACTATTGTTTCTATTAAATAATATGTAATGTGGTCTCTGGAACTGTGTAATGTGATAATAGAAAAAGCTATCTTATTGTCATGGTGTCCTTCAAAACCAGATTAGGCATCACTTATCCGCAGTCCACTTCCCAAAACTATGTGACTATGGTTTAATTTCAGTGAACAATCAGAAATGGTCTACATCCATTGTGCTCTTTAGTATATTAATATAGAATCCATTTATGTGTTTGCAGGGACTGTATTTTTAATGTATAAAGAGCTAGATAGTGAGGTTTGATTCCTGTCTGCCAGCTGAAAGAATGGATAAACAATGCATTTACCTAAGTAGTGCGCTATTACTAACTACTAATGTTTTTTCACTGTCTAGCAACGGACATTTTCACATAGCTCTACCTCAGGGACATCAATATTTCTAAAATTAGCAGGGGACAGTCACCAATCCTTTGGGAAAAGTGCTAAAGTTTGACATCTTAATTAAGAATTGAGTTCTAGAATCGCTGGAAATTACCAGGGCAAAGTTATGGATCTGAATGGAATTTTAGGGAGTAACTCAGAACATCCTGGACCCTGAGTTGTGATCCAGCCTATGCTAATCTTCCTGGCTGTGTAGGATTCCTGACAGCTTTTTAGCTGGAGGAAACAGAATCTGTTAGAACTTAATTAAAATATAATGTAATACTACGTTATATTAAGATATAATATAGCTTTGTTTAGTCCATCTTTGAACATTAACAGGTGGGTTTTTTTTCTGTTCATTGAATTATGGGGAAAATATTTTTTTACTTCTTAGTTCTACGTGTGGCTAGTGCTAAAAACAGCACTAAGGCAGCTGGCAAAGAGACATTCTGCACCCAGGAGAACTGTGGCCTGCAGACCAGTGGTACCATTTTCATCACGTTCAACAGCCCAGCCAAAGTCTCAAGAAGCAGCTTTCCCAGTAAGCTGCACGGAGCAAATGCAAGTTGATAATGCAGGGTGTCAGCTTGGAAAAGACATCTTCTAGTGGATTAACCACTAGAAGGATTAGCCAGAAAATTTTGGCAGGCAAAACACTTGGGAAACTGCCTGAACTGTGAGGGTAACTAAAAATTTCAAGCATCCATACAGATATGCCATAGGACTGCGGTGCACAAGAGATACAGTATCCTGAGCACGGCCAGCATCAGACTTCTCAGGAAAAGGTATGGCACACCTCAGCAGAATAATCTGCTCATAGGCTGTAGGTGTATTTCTAAATCTCCTCTGCTGTTTGTGACCTGAAGCACGAGGGTTTATATCCCCTTTAAAAATGTTTTATCCTATCTGATGCAACCGTGGAAGCTTTTTATGATTGAGATAAATCTACAGTCTTCATTTTAGCCTTTTCAATTCATTGTCATGTTGTAGCAATGAGTTCCACAGGCTAATTTGGTACCATGTTAAAATATATCCTTTACTAGATATACAAAGCACATTTGAAACTTGACATTTTGGTCTTCTGTTACTAAAAATGATAAGCAGGTGTCATGGTTTTAGCTGGGATAGTTGATTTTTCTTCACTGTAGCTAGCATAGTGCTGTGTTTTAGACTTGGTATGTAAATAATGTTGATAACACCCTGGTGTTTTAGTTGTTGCTGGGTAGTGTTTACACTAGTCAAGGACTTTCTAGCTTCCCATGCTCTGCCAGGTGCACAAGAAGCCGGGAGGGGAGGGGATACAACCAGGAAAGCTGATTCGAATTGGCCAAAGGGTATTCCATATCATGTGACGTCATGCCCAGTATATTAACTGGGGGAAATTGGCTGGGGGAGGCAGCAATCGCGGCTCGGGGACCGGCAGCGTCGGTCGGCGGGTGGTGAGCAGTTGCAGCACTTGTTGTTCAGTTTTGGTTTTGTTTTTTTTTTCTCTTTCCCTCTCCTTCTAGTGTTTCCTCTCTCTCTCGCCCATTATTTTCCTTTTCATTATATTAGTATTATTGCTGTTTTATTCTAATTATTAAACTGTTCTTATCTCAACCCACGAGTTTTCTTACTTTGGCCCTTCCGATTCTCTCCCCCATCCCACAAGGGTGGGGGAGTGAGCGAGCGGCTGTGTGGTGCTTAGTTGCTGACCGGGGCTAAACCACAACAGCAGGAAACCCCATCCTCTCTAAAATCCAAATATTATTAAATTATAGTTGCGTCTACACCAAAAACTGTTTGCCTGTAAAGCTAACCTCTGGGAATTATGTTATGAAAACTTGAAGGGGTGACATAGGTAGTATCAACCAAAGGAGTTTTCCCTAGTAGAAGTGTGACAATTAATTTGTTTGGCTGGGAAACCTTCAGCAAGTTTTTATACTCTTTTCTGACACAACTATGCTGGTGAAACTTTAAGCTGTAACGCAAACTGGTATGCTATCTCCTTTTGTTATTTATTATAGTGCTTTGGTAAAAATAATAAAAATGTATTTAACAGTAGCAATGCTTAAGTCTTCTCATGTAGTCTTCTGCAGTAAAACAGTGTGCCCAACTACTGTGTAATTTAGGAGTGGCTTTTTTCCTACATTTGTATAAGGGAAATGTATTATTAGAATAGAGTGGAGTAGCACATTCACAATTTAATTTTCTGTCTCATTATTTTTGACTTTGTCTTTCAGCATTAGTGTGGTTTCCTTTGCTTGTAACCACACTACCAACAGAGAAGACACAGTTTTTCATAAAAATAAAATTCTGTTTTAATTTTTAAATAATGCATTGCTCATAGCCCCCTACACTGCCTGCCCTATGGCTCCTGGGTCATCAACTATGAACTGACTCTTGCATCATTAACTATTCTATATGGAGAGAGATCCTGAACGGGTGTAAGACAGCACACAGGCTTTATATGGCTTTGCATCTCACCACAGCTCCTGGTGCAGGAATGGTTTAGGACAGGAAGAGGCATCAGGAGACAGTCATGTTACTAGAATGTAATTGCACAACTATTTTGGGCCATATGGTAATTTTATAGCTAATAGTTGCCTTTGTAGTGCCTCTCTAAGTCATCTAGAGCTCCCAACTCAGAATGTGGGAGGCACATAGTCTAATGTCACTTTTGTCTTACCGTGAATTGCACCTTGCACCAAATCTCCATCAAACAGTTTAACTATTCTGAACTGACAGTGTCTGAATTAAAGGCGTACTTAAAAAGGAAAAGGTAAAATTGAAGAAGATACAAATGCATAAAAATATGACCATGTCTTATAAAATTATGAACAGTTGATTGATGTTTGTTTGATTAGAAGTTTTGAACCTAGTTGTTCAGCCAGAGGAATTGTTAGTGTGAGGAAAGGAATGTAGGACTGTGTTGGTGAGGTAACTGTCCCTCTCATTGTCCCTGCTAAGACAAGCAAAGGCCTGGTGAGGCCAAAGGATGCTCCCTACTGACACCTATTAGTCCTCACCAGCGGTCCCAGCCTTCACTAGTTCAGGGCATATATTCAGCAAAACAAACCTTCAGATGTCAGGAATTTAGCTGTCTTAGGTCTTGTGCACTTTTCAGTCAGCCTCAGTTAGCTGGAATAAGCTATACACCAAAAGTATTTAAAAATATTATAAGAAGTTGCACCTCATATTTCTTTAAGATGAAAATATATTGGACTGCTTGCATATCCAGCAGTCTCAAAACATGTTTATGAACTGTGGCCTAAATACTGCATCACCGAAATGAAAATGAGTTTTGATTTTTGTTTCAGTAAGAGTTAATTTGGTCATGAAACAATATTCACCCAACCAGCAAAATGCACCTGACTCTCAGGCAGAACTTGTCAGCTTTGAAACAGTATACACCCAACACCCACACAAGACCTCATGACAGGAAATGAAGGAAATAGCCAATCGTACCTGTCAGGAAATGCAGGTGGAGAATATAGTTGCTGAAATGAGAATTTAGCAAGGGTTCACACTTCTCCAAGTGTGAAAAGACTAAGACCTTTTCCATGCTAAAGTGGTCACAAACTAATTTTACATCTCATACAAAAATTCTCCTGATCACAGCTTGAAAGCATCTTTGATTCACTTAAAAACCAGAAGTTGAGTCACAGATACCCATGCTATTGTCTGTGTTTCACCAGATATTGCATAGTGTAATAGTACAAAAGATGGTTGTCTTTTTTCTTGAGAGATTGTTATCTTCACCCTCCAAAACCAGAGTCTTTAATAAAAAAAAAAAAAGCGTATCTTCTTCGGCAACTGTCTTTGCAAATAGGGCCATGTAAGCCAGGGCATAGGTATACATTGATATTTTGTGTGAGTATGTTTGTACACAGACACATGCATGCATATAAAAAAATGGAAAAAAATGTTTTAGGTTTATATCCCAAAGAATTTTTACCCACAGAGAACAATAGAAATGATCAACAAACATAAAACTTTAGCCTGCGTAAATTAAATGGTTCTGCTGCATTAACTTCATAAAACCATAATCCTCTCCTCCATAAACTATTACATGCACTGCAACATATCTGATTTATGGGGTGTAGAATCGATGGGAAAAAATTAATGCTTGAAAAACATATTAGAGACATTATTGAACAGATTTTAATTGAGATTTGATTTCAATGCCCCTTATCCACATGATTAATGGGTCCTACCCCTCGACTCCAGCAGGCAGAAAAGAGAGTCTTTAATATGACAATTAAGTATCTGTCTTTAGGTTTTATGTAGCTCTCTCCTCAGATCACTTCATCAGTACAGTGTGGCTTTTGTGCAGATTAAATTGAGACTCAATTTTCTCTATTTTCCAGCACTTATTTATGTTTTATGACAAGCACTAAATCAATTTTATGCTATTATTGATTTTTTCTTAAATGGACACAAACCATTTCGCCTTTTGCCCTTCTTTTCTACTTTCCTTCTATTTCCTTTTTCCACTGTATGCTTGATATACAGCCAGCTGAAGAAATTTCAAACGTTTCCTGAGATTTCTACAGGTCGTGCCAATTCATTCACTTTTTACAACATCAGAATTGACAAACTTAACCTGGAATTCTATCAAAACTTATATATTCTTTTAATGTGACAAGGTTTACAGGTTGGGCTTTGCTTCCCCCACCTTATCCTTCTAAAAAAAAAAAAAAAAAAAATAGGAAATGAAGAAAAGAGAGTCTTCAAGGTTAGTTCCTCCTCTTTTTCAATTAAAAAAAAAAACAACCAAACCCACAACAGACAATCTTTCTAATAACTTCTGAATTATTTGAACTGCAGCTTCAGCTATAATTTTTGAAACAGTCTTGAAATCTAATTAATACATCGATGTAGGGAGAACCTATTTCATGGCTTGCAGGGGAAAAAGGCATTATCTGCAAGGTGCAATAACTCCTCTGAGATGTGGCAACAGCTAGTGGTACACCATGCAATTAAGACGCTCTTGGTTCTTTAGGGCTCTATCCTGTCTGACCTATGGCAAAAATTAACAACTGCCTTGGGCAATAAAAGTAGCACAATTTGTAATCAGATAGCTTACTTTTTTAGCACAGAATTATACATTAAGAAGGACCAAAGATGGAAAGAAGAAATGTAATTCAGCTAACAAAATGGGTTGCCCTTTTGATTTTCTGGCTGTTTAGGGTCATGGAGGAGGTTATGAAGGATTGTCCTATTTCCTTCTTTCTTTGAAGTCCAGCATGCCTGAGCTCAGGTGATAAAATTGATCTTTAAAATAAGTACAGTAGCTTCACTTTGCTGAAAAATCAATAAAGCCCTTCATTGTGTTGGGTATTTACCTAACAACATTTTACTTGTAAACTCTCAAAGTATTTTTTAAAATGTGCTTAGAGAGATGGTTTTTTTTTAGAAAAAAAAAAAGCTTTCTAAATAACACAGGCTTACTGAATCAAAAAACTGATGTCAACCTGAATGATCTCTGTCACAGCTTCTTTGCTCAGCCAATGCTTCCTTTAATTTAAGGGGAAATTTCAGTTGCCCTGAATGACAGATTTTGGGCAGAATGGTAATTTTTTAGTTCTTTCTTAGTGTGATTCTATCATTAGTGTGTGCCTACTTGTGATTATAGTAAATATATGTACACACGGTATGTGTAAGGTGGATGAAGATGTTTCCTTATGGAGTTTCAACAGCTTTCCTAGAAAGAAAAAAAAAAACAACAAAAAAAAACCCAGAAAAAGTGCAACCAAATTAAGAAACAACAAAAAAACCCCAACCTGATTAAGGAAAAAAAGTCTTGAATTTCACCATAATACAGATCCTGGGATGTTGTTCTCTATGTGAAATTTAAGTTAGACAGAGAACCAGTAACTGGAAAAAAGTTTGGAGCTATGCCATTGTGCTGTAGCTCCCTTAATTTATAGAATATTTTTCCCTTCATGCAAGAAACATGCTAGTAACAGTATCAACTTTCATGATTAGCAGGAGACTTGTGCGGTTTTTCTTTATTTCTTGGCTTTTTCTTTGCTTCAAGATATGAAGAGTAATGTTCACAAATCAGCTTGCATGCTGCCTTTCTACTACATGTAACAAGAAAGCTTTTCTTGCAAGTGCCAGACGCATGCAATGTTGTGAATTCTGTATGCCCACAGCAAAGAGCTGAAATGCCCTGAAAACTCTGCTTCTAGCTGGAATTCATATTCAGACTGCTCACAGGTCAGTGATTCCTTAGCTGTAGACTAATCCAAAATGAAGATGCCCCATTTCGTTCCTTTAAAGAAACAGCTGTTTTGCATCTTAGACTAAAGGCTCCTTATTCATTTGCTCCATTTGTTTCTGTTTTGATTTTGCCATTTTCTTTGTTATTACTATCATTGCTGTTAATATTGTCATTGTTATTACTGCTGTTGCTATAATACTACTAATCACATTGTGTTACATGAACATCATGTAAATACTGCAAACCAAGAAAATTGCTGTAGTGCCTAGCGAACAGTTTCCTTTCATGTACCCAAAAGGTGGTGTGAGTTAAGTCCTAAACTTTGCTTATTTTGTTACCATATTTTACTCCTGTGATTTACTCTTTTCTCCATCAGCCCTATTTATTTTGTTTCTTTTTTAGAGTTGGCTTTTTAAAAAGTAAATTATACTGTTAAAACCTCTTTATCAACAGAAGCTGTTTTTCAGAATAGATTCAAATAATTTAAGCATACTGTTTAAATGTTTCTAGTTGCTCGCTCTGGCTTTTCTAATTTATGTCATTTTTATCAACCTCATTTATTTATTTTCTGGCCTTGTGTTTTATATGCCTGTGTTATTCAGACACATAGGTAAGTGTACCCAAAAAAAAGGCAGTACTACAGGTTGTGGGTTACAGTTATCTTCTCCCTGCCACATCTGGTCAGATGTTTTTGTCCTAGTGACTGTACAGCTGACTTAGGCAAAACAGAGTGGAGACAGGATACCTGGCACTGTGTGGAACAGCAACTTAAAAAAAAAAAATGAAAATCAGGTAACCCTCATTCCTACAACATACATGTTGGGGTCTATCTGAGAACTATTTGATCTCCAGCCTTAAAAAGCACATGTGCCACAGAATTCGATTTACACACGTTCAGCGTAGTAAATCCACAATCAAATTCCTGGATACAACGAAGGGCAAATTACCACAATAGGCTGATCTGTTGAAAAAATAAACCTGTTTACAAAAATAAATGCTCTGTATATGGAATGTGAGTGCAGATAAACAAATCTCTTCCACAGATACTCATTAAAAACTATTTTTTCTTATATGTAGGTGAATGGCATAACATGCTTCACGTTGGGTGAGATTTTTGATTTAGAGCTGGAGATGATTTGTTTTGTTTGAAGGCTTCATGAGTTCGTAATGCAGCCCTTGAAAGAGGGCTAGACAATACGCCAAAGCCACAGAGCTTGCAGAAGTAGTCCTCAGCACAGCGTTATCGGCTGTAGCCTTAAAAGAACACGAGACCTTTGTGTTTTGCCCAGGCAGCGGAGATTGTCAGCTTTCCGAAATGAATTGCAAGTCTAATCTAGAATCGCACCGATTCAGATCAATAAATAGCATTAGCTTTGCGCACCAGCTCCCCCCGCAGCCCCCCTCCACACAGAGGGACACGCGGAGCCATGTGCATTTCCTCCTCACCCCGGCCAGCAGCTCTGTACGGGAAGTGCCCAGAGGAGATGGCGGCACTCCTGCCTGTGGGCTGCTGCCCGCCGGGAGGGCTACCTGTCGGAAGCAAAGGCCACGCCAGGCAGGCCAGGGAGCCGCACAACAATTAAAATTCCACCTTCATTACGTACACATACACGTTTTGGGGTATTCTGCCATAAGCGCTCCCCTGGCCGCCCTGAGGGGAGCGCACGCCCCGGCTGCGCCACTCTGTGCAGGCCGCGCGGGGCGGGGCGGGGCGGCGGGGGGCGGGGCGGGGGGCGCCGGTTCCCTCACGGGCCGGGATCTCCGTCCCGCTGGAAACGGGCTGTTCCGCCTCCTCCGGTTCAATCTCCTTGGCTCTGCGATGTCCCTGCAGAGGAGAGGGTGTCAAACAAGCGTAAGGGGCGGGGGGGGAGGGAATATCAGAGAAAGGATTTAACGAGGTCAGGAAAAAACTCCGGGGAAACGGCGCTGCGCCCTGGAGTCCGTGAGGCGACGGCCCGACCCCCTGAGGCCATCATCCCCTCACCCCGGCACCCTTCCCCGACCGCCCCCTCCTCTGCTCGCCTCCCCGTCCCTCCGCAGCGGCTACAGTAAAACACCTTAACTCAGCTCTGGGAGAGGGGAGAGAGGGAGGAGGGAGGGGAAGGGACCACCTTCAGAGTGCAGCTGGAACTGGAAGCTGTCTGCCTCAGCCGTTAGAAATATGTGGAGAAATTACCTATCATTCCCTGTAGAGACATCCAGCAACCATCCCAACCCAGCTTTTCAGTTCGGTGATAATATGCTCCTATCAGTTTTAATAGCCCCATGCTGGATTCAGGAGGTATTATGGATTGTACAGCAAGCATATTGTCATTAAATTAAATTTTCAGAACATTCCCCAGCTCATCACAAATACCACAGAGAGTAATCATAATCGGTTCTCAACACATGTGTAATTGCCTTCAGCTGGCGTTTTTTACAGTTGACATTGTTCAGCAGTGATAAGGTGATTGGTGATTTGAATACACAGCTTGTTTCATAGCTGCCGTAATTGAAATATGGTATGTGTGAATGGAAGATTACATTAAGACCTAGGATAATCACCTGACATGAGAGTAATTGAGTCTACAATCTGCCACTGAGTCTCTCAGGGAGGGCTGAAATGAAAAGAAGCCATTAGTAGATTATGCCACTGCTGGCTCGGCTCGGCTGGGCTCGGCTCGGCTAGGCTTGGCTGCAGCGCCGGAGCGCCCGGCTGGCCTTCCTCGGCGCTGGGCCGGGCTGGGCTGGGCTGGGCTGGGCCGGGCCGCCCCGGGGGAGGCGGGGAGCGGGAGAGGCATTGCACCCCACCGCCGGGGAGAAAAGCTGAACTTTTTCCTCCGGGGGGCAGCGAGCCAGGCTCTAGAGCAAATACTTCCCGATGCCTCGGGAAATATTGCTTCCTTATCCTCCCGTTGGTGGAGACAGGAGGTCCCACCGTTCCATCCGATCCTTTCAGGAAGCGGGGAACGGGAGCGAAGGTGGAGAGAAAAAGTTCAGTGTGAATTTATCCTGTTGGTTTTAGGCGTAAATGATCAAACTTTAGCCGTTGTTTAACTGCTTATGGAGGGAATAAGCGTGTGGAATATTAAAAAAAAAAAAAATTGAACCGAAAGGAGCTTAGGAGGGTAATTCAATAGGTTTCTGCGGTCCAGAAGCATTCATAGGTAATTGTCATTTGGAATTTTAAAGCTTATCCACAGAATTTGGTGGGAAACTATAAATCTAATGTTGCATTCTGTTTGTTCACCTAAAGATGCAATGAAGAGTGCCCTTATTTTTATGTGTTTTTCATGATATGAGCTGCGTAAGATACTTTCTTTAAAAATCAAGTTTGGAAGTAAGATGAGGTTAATTATACAAAGCATAACCAAGAGAAGCAGGCTTATCTAATCTCTAAAAATAAATGTAATAAAGTGACTGCAAATCTGAAACAAATATTTACTCCAGGTGTCTGGACTTAATAGACAAAAGCATAATTGCTTTTTAAGAATATTTTATTTGTTAGTCACTGAGGATTTACTTGTGATGGAAATGTCTGTCTGTCTGCCTTCTTTTATTTCTTCCTTTGCAAGGCGATAAAATGTTTTGTTGGGTTTTTTTTTAAAATCTACTGTATATACAGATCACAAACCCTGAACAAAGAAGAATTACAAACCCAGCTGAGATAAACATGTCAGAATTACTGTTAGGAGGCTGATGCCCAGAGTGTTTAATGGCTTGAAAAGATGATCAAGCATTTATGCAGCTACCCCTTCAAAAATTATCATTGAGCCAATGATAATCCAGTTATAATAATGAGTGCTGAGTCAATTAAGCTTAGCATGCAGAGAAACTACTTTTTAATATTAAATAACTCGGTCTCTTCCATCTTTTAAAAAAAATGGAGCTATGAAACGAGCAATTTTACAGAAAAGCTGTACTGTTCAGGTTAGAATAATATAAAAAGCTACATCCAGCATAGCATAGCTAACTTGTAGGATGTAATCCCATCAGGATCTGAGGTTCTCCTTTGAGATGCTGCGAATCCCCATTCTCTCATAACTTTACAGTGTGTGGTAATTTTCAGAATCTAAAATCCAGCTGTACTATCTTGGAAATGGCTATAGGAGACAGAGCTCAGTGAACTGTCTTTTCTGCACACAGCTGATAGCTACTTAACAATTGCCTGGCCAATTTTTGATTGTTTTGGTCTGGGGTTTTTTGCTTTGTTTTTTTTTTTTTTCTTACAACCCCTTCAAAATAGGTTTTGTGTCTAACAGAAGTATCTTGCATATTTTTCTCAACTATTCCTGAAGCCACAGCTCTCTCTAGCACTTGTTAGAACAAACCTAAAGATATAATGGTAAAAGAATAGTGGTTAGGCTTGTTTATTCTTGGATTCCACTTGTAATAACGTTAGCCAGAAGGAAATTTTTAGACAATTAAGGTCTATATAATCCAGTGCAGCATCACTTAAAACAGAAGGTTATGGGACTGGATATAGCTGCAGTGGTGATGTACAAATGAACAAATTGCTAAATAGTGCAGCATCTTCCTCATCCCATCGTACACAGCATGCACCCAAGTTGCTACTGTAAAGGCTACAATTGTCGCAGTGAGCCCACAACTTTGCATAGCCAAAGGCTGTCTGATTTGCAAAAAAGTGAGTATCAGTTATGATATGTAAAACAACCAGCTTAATGCTTGGATCACAAGCTTTGTCTGTAGGCTTGGCAGTTGAAAAGTCCCCAGCTGCTTATAGGGAAAACATAACTAGTTTTATCTGGAAGATATTAAAGAGCACTAAACGTGGAATGTGTAACGTGTTTTCAATCACTTAAAAAATTGAAGGAAGCCTAGCCACTTAAAAAAAAAATAAATTTAAAAATCTTATTCTCACTTATACAAAAATACATTGCCTTTGAAAATCTGTTTATCTTGATTTAAACAATGATGGTGGAGTCACTTGGATTTAACCAGAAGACCAGCATATGAAGAATAATTCTCTAAGCAATCAACTCTGAGGAGTGCTTAAAAGGGATCACTCAGTTATGCTGTGAGCAACCTGCATGGTTCTTTTTGGCATGAAATCCTTCCCCAGTTATGTAAAACTTGGCAGAGGTTTTTTTTCCCCAGATCTAGAGGTACAGGGCATTCAACAGTATGATGAACTGTAGCCTAAGGAAGTTCTCAGAGTATGTACTATTGAACAGCAGTAACCATCAAGAGCACAAGAGAACTCATGAAGCCTCTGGACAGTTTGCTCAGGGATCTGTTATAGGCATTAAAAACCTGGGGTTGTACAGTGAAAGGCTTTGGGGAAGTTTGACAGGTGCAAATGTCAAGGGAGAAAGCTGACTTTTCTAGCTTTGAGGGATGCAGAGAAAAGGATCTTCATCAATTTCAGTATTACAGGTTAAAAAAAAAATCCTGCTTGAGAAGAGAATCTGAAGATAATTCTGACCAACAGAGCCTTAAAGGACCCTTTTATCTCATTACTGCCTCCAGAGGCACGACAAATTATCCTTTCCAGTAACCTCCGAGTAGCTGTTATCTGATTATTTCTTTTGGGGTCAGAGAACCAGCCTCTACTTTTTATCTAATATCTCTTATGGAGTGGACAATTCAGATGTTCTCATCTCTCTTTTTTGAGAAGTGTGTCTAGTTTATTGCACTTGTCAGGCAACTCTTTGGGGTAGTGTGGCCAATGGGCTTGTCTACTAAGTCTATTAAGAAAAATATCCCAATCATAAGATTATCCCAACACAGTTATATGCCTGTCTACATTACACCTATTTTAAGAGCTATGTATTCAAGCCAGAAGAAAAAATGCACCTTTCCTTGAGCTATGCTAAACTTTCCTCTGCTAAAAGTTTCTCTAACATATATTGAAAAATTTAAGACAAGTCCCTGCAACTTTGCAAGTAGGGCAGACAGTCACAACTTTGGTTTGTTAGACTATAAATTGCTGAAACAATGCAACTTAAAAACAATACAGTAGTACTGTATGACACTGTCAATATCATTTATAGCACAATTTTACACAAAGGCAGAAGTATCATAAAAAAAGAAGTAAGTCCCATCAGGTGCCCTAAAATGCCTTATGTCATAAATAAGTCAGATTTCTTAGAGGAAAGCAATAAAGTTCCAGCAGATTCTATTCTTCCTACTAAATAATCACCCTGACCTTTTTCACTAACTTCACAATAACAGTTCTTGAAGAAGCAAGCAAATACAGTGAGGGATTCGTATGGCACGCTCATGTCTAAAGCATGAAGAGAATGTAGAAGAGCATTGGTGGTACTAGTACACAAAAGATAACATGGAATATAAAGCATTGCATGTAAAGGGAAAAAAGAATACTAATCAAAATCAATGGGCTGAATATTTATAAAGGAAGACTGAATGGAGGAGAAATTAAGTAAACAGATTTAGAGATTTTAAAGGTCTCTTGCTAAACAAACATGCCAGAAAGATATGCAAAACACTCCAAACCGCTTCTTTAACATAGGAAATAGTTTTAATCATAGCTGTCATGTAGAAGTTCATAAATTAATTGGTGGAATAACGCCAGGCATGAATTTGGCACTGGAAGAGGTATTTTTAAGCTATTTACTTCAGAATTTCTAATTCCTAGGGTTTTTTTTTTACATTAAAAGTAATAACTTCTACTGGAAATATCTTTCTTTATTACCACCAGGCAAATAATCTTGTCTTTCTAGTGTTCCATCTTCTGTGGATAATTCATACATTACATGAGAGAAACATTACTGAAGGTTCTTACACTGCATTTCATATCAGGGTATGAAGAAACAATTAGATTTTTAAAATAGCGACAACTAAAGCCTTGTTCTGTCACTTTTAAAATTAAAAGAGACAAATAATTGTTTCATAAAGGAGAAAAAAAATCACAGACAAGAAGTTTTATCACCTGAACAAGGTAGAAAGATGTTAAGAGGATAACTGATGAAAAGAAGTAAGCCCACAATTGTTGATGCCAGAGGGAACCGAAATTGCTCTTTACTCACTGAAACAAAATCAGAGCATTCAAATTAGGAGAGAAGATAGCATAAAGGTTCCCAGATCAGTACCATACTACCTTCTGGAAAATAAATTTTTTGCTGCTACTCTCCAGCTGCACAAAACTGTGAACATGCCTAGTGCTGGGGAAGTAAAGAGTGCTTCAACAATACAGGGGTGTGTTATTTTTATACAGAGGCACTTTATAATTAGAGATAATAATTCTAATTTTTCCTTCTTCCAACTATCAAATCTCACTCCCGTAAGCAAAGATTCCAAAGAATATAACTCTCTGCCTTTAAATTAGTCCTCAGTATGTAGAAAAGCACAGTCTATTGAAGGTTGTCTAGTAATGCATCAGCTGACCAGGGATCATCAGGTTTCAAAATGTGTTTTGCACAGGTAAGTTGTGGATAGTTTATTTGTGCAAATATTGAAAGTACTCATGCGTGATAGAACCAATAACCCAGTATTCTCTGTCTTTGGGTAGCTAATACTGAAGATTTGTTGTTTTGATTTGAATCTTTGTATATTAGCAGGTGCTATATGCTCCACAATTCCACTGCTAGATTCTACTCTTCATTTTTTTCAGTCATCTCCACACACAATCAGTGTAGCTCTTTAGTATGAGTTCTCAAACAGTGTTTTGTGTTACTTCTTCATAGTTTCAATATTGTTTGTCAGTTAATATTATTACAGCAAATATAATTAAAGACTGTTTGTAAATGGGACTTCTTATTGATCCTCACCGGAATGCAATAGCTTTTCCAATGAATATGGCTACAATTAAATCCGAGGCTTGACTTTCAAACCCAGGAAATTTTACTTCCTGGGTGAAAAGGAAAATCTGAGCAAAGAATAGCAAAAATCTGAGGAAAAAGTAGTTACAAAATGAATCTTTCAATTGATTATTTCAATTCATGCCAGTTCTGGTGCACTGGGATATGTAGACATTTAGATGATGAAAATACTTCACTCATCTAGTGTCAGTTTAAAAAAAAATCATTGACACTCACAGTGGTTCAAAAAAGCAGGGTTTAGGCTGTCTCCTGTGAACATGGGAAGCTGTGGCTGATTCAGGTCTCCAACAAAGACCCAATCCTGTTTGATTAGTTCTAGCAGATACTTAGCAGTTGCCCACCATAGAGTAAGTTGTCATTATTCTACCACCGTATTAGCTTTAGACCTTGCTATTAAAGAAGATGTACTTACTCTTACTCAGTGTTAGTGCCAATCCTGAAATAAGAAGAGCAGTACAATTCCAAAATGCCCCAAAGTTACTCTCTGGAGACAAGGCTGTTGATGACTTATCCTAGATCAATCATCATTGAAGGTCGCCTGTCCTATTTGGCAATATTTGTTCAGTAACTAATAAAGATCAGCCTGCAGTTATTTATATTAGGTTATCATCTCTCCAGGGTGAAGCTTAATGCATTTTGCAATGTTTTTCCCAACAAGACAACATGAGTTTCTCTGTCTGAAAATGAATTAAGTGCATGGTTTCTAAATATGGGATCTGACATTGTTCTTGTTACAAAAAGCAATTTATTCCCCAAAAGGCTTACACTTCAAAGGTTATATAAAAAGGTTCAAATATCAGTGCTATCCATTTTTCAATTACTGGGCTTCCTAACACCACTAGCTTTTGGACAGATAAGCAGTGGTATCAGTTTTCTTATTCAACATCTCATAGGTTTCCAATTCAGCATCCCAGAGAAAGCAAATTTATTGTAATACATTTAGCTGGTTTTGAAGCAGTAACATCCTGATTGTTTCCCACAAGACTACACAGTATATCAAATAGTATCTTAAAGGGATATTTATGAAGTGCTAGATACTAATGATTGTGATTATTGCCGTAGATTAGAAAGCTTGACTATGGCCAGACTTGCTTATCAATTTAAAATTTTTAATAATAGAAAGAAAATAGATTTCATCTACCAATGAAAACTGAAGTACTTCCATGAAATAAGACTATTCTGAGATGGTTCTCTCTCCAAACATTATTATACAGTTCAAACAAACAATGAGAATAATAGAAGGAACTTTTGCATACCATTTTATATGTGTTCATAGCTTCTGTAACAATTAGCAATATCAAGTTGGAGGACATTAATATGTTCTCTCCAATCAAGATATCATATCACTCAAATATAGTGAGTAGGAAGTACATTAAAATGTTTATTCTTTACAAAGTTAATAAAATTCCTTTTGCTATAATTTCTGACCATACTTTATGGGCAATACAGCCAAGCTTTGACATATTTTCATTGGCAAACTGTCATGGGAAATCTTTCAAAGTTATGGATCAGCACTGAGTCATAGCAACAGGTGTAGGATTTGCTTCTGCCGGGAATTTCTTGGAGGAGGAAAAGAAAATATTGATAAATTCTAAGCCTGAGTGGGAAGCTTGGTATGACAGCAGTTACTAAATCTGCCAAAAATACTCATCTGATGCTGTATAAAATATTATGCTTTTTGGATACTGTAGATTGCAGAAACTCATTGTTTTCCATCTCAGATGAAGGCTGCAGTAAGAAATTACCTGAGTTAATCTGAATTTACTGCCAAGTTATGTCTCATTGTTATTTCTGACAAATTAATCTTTCGTATTTCAGTAGGTCAAACAGATGTTTGTAGGGCACTCAAAAAAAAAAAAAGAGAGAGAAAAAAGGGACCTACTACACAGAAATGAGAACAATTGTTCAGAACCTGAAATGTTATAATACAAGTAATGTAAGCATAATGGATTAGCAGACATGGCTGGTACAGGGATATGCAAGGGCACACTGTGTTCAGAAAAGATACAAATAAGTGTTGTGTTAACGTTGCACATCACCAGCATCATAGCCTATCTTGCAAAAAGAAAGAATTCATGGAATAGAAAGATCATTTATGTTCCGCAGGAAAAAAAATTAGGGAAAGGTTTAAAGGAGAAAGATATTCTTCTAGGTTCCTATTTGTTATCATTTGGCTGGAGGAGAGCTTTGCAATGCTGGTTCTGAGATTCTTACTGTCAGAAAGTGTGCAACTATAAGAAATTTTAAGGAATAGTGAGTTAAATTATGGATTTAAAAAGAAATTAGAACATAAAATAAAACACTGATTCATCAAAGACAGATTTTCCCAAACTAACTTTTTTTATAATACAAGTTGTATTTTATAGAGAGGAACGTAGTGAACCTTCTGAAGCTTTTAAAAGACAAAAAAAATTTAATGCAGAACTATGTGGAAGAATAAGAGTAGAGCTGGATAAGATGGTAAATAGAAGAAATGTAAACTAGCTAAGGATCTGGTTACAGGAAAGTCTACCAGAATTATTGTCCTAAATGGACAACTATGAAAAGAAGGAATTCCCTAGTAGAAGCAAGGGTTGATCCTGGGGCTCAATTTATTTAATATTTTCATGTGTGACATAAAGAAAATACTGAGATTGTACTAATCAAGTCTGCGGAGAGCAAAATGTTGTGAGACACTGTCAATCTCAATATTATGCAGAAAAAGACAGGAGGGCGGGGATTGAATAGTCAAAACGAGGTGATTTTCAGAAATACAAAATTAAACTTTATTTTCTGGATGTTCTGGATATGAGCTAATAATGATATGGTTGCAAAAAAGACAAGTATTATTTTAAAATGTGACAGGAGGTTTATCCATTTGAGATGGAGAAATATTAACATCATGCAACAAAGCTTGGATACAACCTCATCTGGAACAATGCTTAAAGCTGTGATTATTCATGCTTAGGAAAAAGAATTCAAAATGAAAAAGTGTAGATAAGCTACTACCAGCGTTGTCATGAGAAGCACAATCTACATAAACTAAAAGACATTCCACCTAGTAATAAGGAGGTTGAAAAGATAGAGACTGTCATCTGTAAATATTCTGTGTTGGTCAACACAAAGAAGGGAGAAGAGTTATTTAAGCAAAAGTACAATCATGTCACAAAATAGGTATGGGATGTAGAATGCCTATAAATAAATACAGTCCAGAAATAAGAAAGGAGATTCTAACCATAAGATAAGTAGCATTATTTCCAGCTAGGGCAGTGAGATAAAGAAATCAAACCAATTTTGAGAGGGAGCTCTGTAAATTTTTTATGCAATAGAGTTGATACCCATGGCAAATGACTGGATGTGATGACTCAAAGACTGTTTTCCATCCTAGATCCTGTGTTTCCAGTGGAAAAAGAAAACACCCATAAAACTGAACTGAAGCTGAACTGAATGAGGTAAGCTATTTATAACATAAGATGTACTTCAAAAGGTGTCATCTCAGAGATCATGAAGAGATTTTTTTTACATGGTCCTAATATTTGGAATTATAATAAATCTTATCAGACAAATGGATTCCTCCTGCCATTTTCCTTTTCAGCTCTCTAGAACTACTTTTTCCTGTGAACCTAAAGCATGCTTTTCTGTAGGTTTCATTAGAATATATGAGGTTATTGAGGTGGGGCAGCTAAACTTTCCCTGCTTCATGTAACTCTATCACGGTGTTCCCAAGACAAAATCCACCTGAGGGAAGAGCACAATATGAGGTTATCTTGAATAAATTAATACCAGTTACAGAACACTCTTATTTCTTTTTGATATTTACCCTTACCAGCTTCACTGCAATGAGATGCAGAGATACTGAGCTATGAAAGGTTTATCTTTTTTTAGAAGTGAAGTAACTGAATTAGCATGTGGTATAAGTACCTGCTTGAAAGCATTGAATTTATTGAGGGTTCCCTCCTTTAAAATAATTGCAGAATTGCTAGGGTATTTGTAGGTGCTAAGTTCATACTTAGGTGAGGGTGTAATCATTGTGTAATGTCTATGCAGAGGTCATAGAACAAAGCTTTGGATTGCTTACATTTTGTTCCTGTGGGCAAAACAAGAATCTCAGCTGGTACTTGGGGGTTTATCTTAACTAATATCTCATATCCAGGTCTCGCCTTAAAATCAATCCTATTGCAACTGATTCAGTTATTTGCAACATTTTGTTACTATAGCTCCTAAGGTACTGCTACAGCTATTGTGTGGGAACAAGTAATCAATGTTTATCATAACAATATTATGATTTACATAATATTCATATTCACTATTTACATAGTGTTCATATTCATATATACTGTATTTCTTTAGCATTGTATTTAGAAAACATGGATGTAAGTGTGGCATGAGCTATTTCATAAAATTCTTTGAATTAGGCATCTTTGTTCTACTAGTAATGGTTAGTAAGACAAATACACTAGCCTAAATTAGTTATTTTCTTTCCTCCATTGATAATTAGCACTAGAGGGGATGGGTATGAGTTACCTATTAACTCCAATTGCTATGTTTAGCAGTGCATCCAGAAAAAATACATTATCAGTCACAGTAAAAACCTGTTTCTTTTCTCATGTTTATTTTAAGAACTTATCATCAAAGGGAAACTTCCAGCTGCGGCAGACTCTCACACTGCACTTTGTTCAAACCAATGTTTGTTTATATTGTATATTGGGCATATCAATACCTGCATTACTGCTTATCAGTGTTAATTTCTTCTGACTATAAAAAGTGCCAGTGAAGAATTTGCCATGATGATATTGGACTAGCAGTAAAGGATCTGTGCTTTTATAAATTACTTCATCAAATGGAGTCAAATTCTGCCACATTCAGATATATACAGTTAGCTCCATTGACTTCAGGGGAGTCAGAAAATAATTGGACCCTATTATTTAAAACTTAATGGAATTTTGGCTTAGTACACAGCCTTACAGAGTCATGAATACTTCCACATCAGGTGCTACCTTCATGAAACAACTATTATTTATTTTCATATTGCTCAGAAACTCTTATTTCATTAATGAATCCTCATGATTGTATCTATTTATATAAATTGTGTTAGTAGCTTAAAGTAAGCAAGTTCTTATTGTTCAGTTGATGAGTTATAGTGAAATATGAAGCTTAGTACACTGTAAATTGTTAGAAGTAATGAATATTTAATAACAGGGATTTGCACACAACAGTAACATAATTAATGGTGTGCAGCATATCTGGTCAAACAAATTAACTATCTACTCATAATTAAACTAGATACCCGTGCTTTTTTTTCCCCCCTCAAGATAACTGACATCTACAGTAAATACTATAACTGCAGGACACAGACGTCGAAGTACAAGAAGTACTTAAGTAAAAAGGCAAATACCCTGGTCAGGCATGAGAAAGGAGAGTAGACTCCTAGATTTTCAAAGCCTAGGTTTTGCAGGTGGTGAAAGGTCTGAATAGAGGCCTGCTCATAAGTATCTCACTCTGGCAGTGGCCTAGACTCTAATCCCACCTTCCGTTTGTGTTACCTAAAGATCACATTGGACTGTACACAAATTACCGCAATAAACAAAAAAATTACCAGTGCAGCTCCTTCATAAGACAAGTGGAAGAGGACTTCCTGTCCTTGTGATAGACTTGTGATACTGTATTTCATTTGCATATAGCATCACCTGGGTTACTGTATTTCATGTAATAACCAGTGCCTCTATAATGACTGCTGCTATGAAAAGTACTTGTTAAACATGAAATTGAAATCAACGTCCTAGATATTCTTAAGTACATTGGAGAATGGTGTTGGAATTCAAAATTGGTTTTGTGAAATGGGATGACAGAAAAAGCAGGATGCAGTTCAAAAGGGATTCAAAGGTAGTAATGCATTTTGGGATAATCTGCAGCAGAAATGACAAGATGGAGGAGGACTAGTTAATGAGTGGCACCGGCAAAAGAGTCTGAGGGATCAGATAAAGATAAGAACCTGAATCTAACTCATCAATTTCATATAGTTGCAGAAAACCAAATATAATACTGGCTTCTAAAAGGTGCAATGTGGAGTAGTCACTTCACCCTTCTCAGAACTGGAAAAAAACCCCTCAGCTGATATCACGTGTGTAGTTTTGAGTAGTACACAAAAGACTTGCACAGACTAGACAAAATCAGACTAGACAAACTAGTTTGCAACAAGATTGTCTCAATTGCTAGGAAATTTGTATTTTGAGAAAAGATGGAAAGCTTTTGACTTGTTTTGTCTCAAGGAAAAAAGAGCAGAGGGAAAACTGTCGGCAATCCCTGATTATATAAAAAGCCTTTTGCACGCATGGATAGAAATGAACAACAGGTGTAAAGTTCAGTGCTATGAGATTTAGGTTAGTATGAAATTTTTTTCTTGATCTTTTAAGGATAGCTTTGATAAATTCTCATGAGGTGACAGAGGAGTGAGGGATGCTGTAGGCCCATGTTATTCTGCCTTGGGCCACAGTGGGCATTAGCTGTTTTCTATTATGTGTTTTACAGTAGCGCCAGTTTAAAAGAAACAAATTATTCCCACTCAATTTTGGAAAGAAATCCTTTGGTGTTTTGGTTATCTAGCTCCAGGGAAAATAAATCTAGGAAACTCAAAAGGAGGGAGGCACTAACTAGAGTGACAGTGTGCTAAGTCACCTCTTGTTCTCAGAATTTACTTGCTGTCCCTGACAGTTCCTTCTTCTTTACCCTACCTTTTATTAATTCCACTGTGAATTTGCCTCATACTTGATATATGAATCCTCAGAACTTTACTTGCTTAACAAGAGGTTGAAGAAATATCCATAAGGAATTGTGCAGGTATAGTCAAGGGATTTTAACTTAGAGTTGTGGTATCTCCTCAGGCACTGTATGTTGGAGTCTTGGTGTAGCCAAGTCACTTTGTAGGTGTTGATCCTAGAGCTAGATCCATAAGGGGCTTAGGTATTGACACTGTGATAGGTAATTAAGAAGTTAGCTTGGAAGACATGCAAATTCCAAATGTTGAGTTTTATGGCTTCTTGGTCAGCACCTGCATTTTCTAAAATTTTGCAGCATTAAAGCTTTTACTAGACAAGTTACTAGGCATTGAAGAAATCTCTTAGTTACTGTATTTATCCTTCCCTCTCCTGTTTATCCTCCACACATACAACTTATTGTGTATCACAATTCAGAGTAGTCACCCTGGATAGGGGACCCAAAGGTTATTTATTCCCATATGGGAAGGAATTGTTTTTAATTTTTAGGTGCCTAGTTCAGGGCTGTTGATCCCACAAGGCAGAAAAACACCTACAGTTTTTGTAGGTGTATTCCCAAACAATACAGTAAAATCAAAGTCTTCTGTCATTCTCATATCTACATTGACACATTCTTGAACAATAAAATTCAAATAGTGAGTGCAAAGACAGTAATGCTGTTCATTGAACTAATATTAAATTACAGTGGAATAATGTAATTATCATACATACACAGCAAAAACCTCTCCATCACTATAGAAAAAGCAACATTTTTCATCAGAATGAATACAACACCACAAAATAATAATTAAAAATGTATTGGTGGTTACTAAATGGATAATGCATGGCTTCTAATTAGCTTGGAAATAAACCCTCTTGTATCATGAAGTGTACAGATACGTTATCCTTGGCTGGAGAGTCTTCAGCAAACGTACTGAGAAAATACTACATAATGTAATAAGTATATTGAGAATGAAATTCAGTACTATATTGTAAAACCAATGTAGTTTTGGTTTTATGTTTGCTTCTTTTCTATAGCAAGTTAATGTGGTATGTGATATTAGAGTGATATCTTTCTATTCCCCATTTATTTAGTCATCTCTTCTGGCATCAGTAAGAAAAATATTTAACCCACACACAGCCAATGTGCCTAAGAGACATTGGGCTTGGTGTGGTTTTTTTGTTTTTTTCTTTTTTCTTGTTAATTGTCAGTAGAATTGTTTACATTACACTGCCATTAAAGGCAATTTAAGTTGCCCAAGTGTAGCTGATGGATTTGCACAGCTGGAACAAGAGACCTGGTTTGGCATCTGGAAGCTTTATTGTTTGTGAGGATGTGAAAATGTGGAAATTCAGACCGACATGTTGGTAGTCAGAATGTACAATATTGTAGTTGTAAACTGAGCATATATATGAGGCCTTGAGTGACTACAAGCAACTGTGGTCACTTTTCTGAGCAGAACTGAAATCACTCTGTTAGCCTTAGTATCATTTGAACCACTTAAAGTCCTCCATACCACTATATATGTTGTAGGTATTATAGATCCAATTCTGGAATCCATTTATTATTAAGATATTTGAGATTATTGACACATTAGCTTCAAGTTTGAGGGAAGCATTTCTGCTCTACCTGAGATAAAATTAGTAGACTGGCAACATGCCAGAAACCATTGCTGCACTGGGAAGATCATGAGACTTTCTCTTTTGAACCAGAAAAGAAAGAAAAGAAGAGGCCAAATTCGGTCCTACAGAAGTCAGCTCATTGCTTTTACTAGGGTTAAAACTGATGTAAATTGGTATAGAAGATTAAACACCATTTAATTTAGTGTCTGAAAGATAAATAGTTGTATCGCTCATACAGCAACCATTTACCTACCAGTAAGACTGTAAAGTAAGGCTGGCATAAAACAAAGGCAGTACATAAACAAAGCTTAACTTCAGTCAAGTTTGGAGAGACTAAGATGGGCCCACTACTTTTCAGAGCTTGTGGTAGAAGCTACAGGCTGTTTTTCTTATGGTTATTCTGTTTCTCGGTATGTTGTTGCATTTATGTCATTATTATCTATATTTAAAAGCATAGAATAAACTGAAAGAGCTTATTTGCTTGCAGCCTAGTGATAACATGAAGAGCACATGAAACTTCCTTTCTTTCTTCCTTCCTTTCTTTCTTCCTTCCTTTCTTTTGTCCTTCCTTCCTTCCTTCCTTCCTTCCTTCCTTTCTTTCTTTCTTTCTTTCTTTCTTTCTTTCTTTCTTTCTTTCTTTCTTTCTTTCTGTCTCTCTCTTTCTCTCTTTCCAATTCCTGTCTTTTTCTCTTCTCCACACTTCCCCATTTCCCAGGTGTTAGCAATTTTGCTTGGTAAGAAAATTCTTCTGCCTCCAGCTTTGCATGTTGTCATAGCACTGGACCTTCTGCATGCTCTGCACAATGAAAAAAATCAGTGTTAACCCATGATCTACTTTATACCTGTGAGCTCCACTACCAACAGAAGGTGGTGGTGTCTTCTTTCAGTGTTTGGCTTTAATATTTTCCTTGACTAATTATAGTAGGATTTTTATTTGATTTTGCTTTAGGAAATATGACAATGTACTCTAGATGGTCAGTTTCATCTTCAAGTTTGAAAGTGTAACAGAAGTTTGAAATGCAGTGTAGCTGGAAAAGTCCTGTATTTTCAAGTGCTAGAACTCATGGATAAGCTGTTAATAATAAGAAGAACAAAAACCCCACTTGTCATTTTCAGAATTAGGGTTGTCCGTAAGTGCTGGTAATATTATGAAAATTTTTTTCAGAGTTCCTTCTTTCCCAGTCCTCCCTAAGCTTCTGATTCACCACAAATTATTCTTTTTCCTTTTAAAACCCATCATCTTCTTCACCTCTATTACTTTCCCTCCCTGTTTTCTTTCCGCCACAACAGGAAGCCTCCAGGGGAATTTGCTAGATTCGTAGATGCCTTAGAAGGAAAAGGAGGAGACAGTTGTAGGTTATCTGAGGGTGTGGGTTGTATGAGAATTTATTTTCAAAAAGAGGTGTGGGTTATCTGAGTAGCAGGCTATATACAGGGAAATATGGTAATATAAAACCATTTTAGTTCGATCTGATACATTCTTGTTAGGCTTGTGAAAGGACAGATTTGCTTTTCTGAGAGGTGCATATCTATACAATTTCATTTCTTTCATGAGAGCAAATGTGTATAACAGATTTTAGTGTTTATTTTTCTCTTTTATGCTGTGATTTTACACATGCTAATAAGATGTAGTATTAAACTACTTTTTTTACATTTTATGTTTTATATTGTGGCAGGTTAATTTTAGAGAGGGGAACTAAATGAAAAACTGCATTTTTTTTTTTTTTCTGAAGAAGAGAGAGAGGATGAAGAAGCTTCTCAAAAGAGGAAGGATAATCTGACACAGAACACTTGATATTGCATCATGAATGCCTGAGAATAAAGAAAGATAGTTTCAGAAGTCACAGCTCTTCCTCCAGAAGACCCTGGGCATTATTTCCAGATGTTTGATAGTTCTTGTCATCCAAGCTGAACATTTAGAACTCATGAATAAATGATGGGCTTAAATGTCCCTTTGATAGTGAACCCTTAATATTGTACCAAAAGGTAGCAGAAAGATGCAAGCTTAGCAAAGATTTCTATGTTGCAAACTATCTGTGCAGTGAAATGGACATCAGAAAAAAATATTTAATAGGCAGTTATTAAGTGTAACACTAAGATGCATCTTTTCCTTTCTAATTTAATTTTTATATTCTGGCAGCTTTAAATTGTTTTTTAAAAAATCAAAATGAATAACCATATTTTCTATTGTAACATTGTTTCCTCAGGTGATAGAAAACGTTTACACTGTTCTTTGACATTATCTTTATTATTATCATCATCATCATCATTATCACCATCATCATCATTATCACCATCATCATTATTATTATCATCATCATAATCTTCATCATCATTACCACCACTGCTTTATCAATAAATTGTCTTTGGTTTATTTTAAGAAATTAGGGCATGTTCTACAAATGTATTTATGAGCCTAACTCCTAATCTGACTCCTTAAACATTGAAAGTATATTAATTGATGGTATATTTATACCACTGCAAATATGATCTTTTTAAAGAGGTGCATAGTGAGAATTGCTGGTGACAAACCTGTTATTTCAAGTGAGGAAAATCAAACATCCATTATGCGCTAAAATAAACTCCCATAGGCAACTGGTAAGGGCAGAAAGAACAGGTTACTAATGAAAGAACATTTTTCATAAAATGACTGTTCTATTTCTTACTTCTCAGCCCTGATCCTTTCAAAAATCTGGAAATAAAAAAACTCAACTCTGTACTAAGTACTTTTATGACACATTACATTTTTGCAGTTTTCCCACAATCCATCCTTAGTTGACTCCTTTTCCTTTCTCAGAGAGGCTAATTCCATACTGATGAAAAGCCGGCATTGACCTCCACTTTCTATTTTACTAGAAGTATTGCCTGTCCTGCTGGAAAGGAGGAACTCAGACAGGATGATGAAAGGACATGGAGGAATGCTGCATGCTCAATCATGCTTTTCTACAAGTTGGTTCTCTGAGATCTTTGAGTTTTGTTCCCAGTAGAGCCTCAGCTGAGTGGATCCCTCAGGTAACACCTGCACAAATATGGTTCTTTTCAGCTATAGTGTTCAATGCCTTTAGAAAACTGGGAGGTTTTGACTGCAGTGAGGAATTTTCAGTTTTGCCAAATACAAACAACCTAATCTTATTGAATCTGACAGTCACAAGACTGAATTATATTTTTTCCACTTTTCATATTCAGAGTAGGGAACTGGGGCAGAGGCTGAGTGATATTATATAGATGAGCACTTAGTGGCCATATTGAGAATTTGGCCAGGTATTCTTGAATCCTAGTTTTGCAGTCCAGTGTATACAATGCCAGCCATCCAAATGACCCTATTTGAACTCCATTTCTATGACATTCATTAGTGTGTCATCAGGATAATGATCGGAGCCTTAAATATCTATTCCCTACACAGGCTATTGTGGTTTCTTATAAAGGTATTGTGGGTTGTATGTAATTTTCTACCTGTGTTTCTTGTGTTTTGTGAAATGCTGCATTTTCTGTGTTCTCTTCTTTTGCTCCAAATGTTTTTGCAAAGTCTGAGATTTTCCCTTGTCTTTATATGAAGGTGAATATCCATTTCTAAAAGAAACATCATGTTCAGTGCAGTTGTTAAAGTAACAGTAGCATATTACACTGCATTTCTTCTTCTTCCACATTTCTGTCAGGCCCAAAAGTGCTAGACACT
Source organism: Morus bassanus (assembly GCA_031468815.1). Taxonomy (NCBI): domain Eukaryota; kingdom Metazoa; phylum Chordata; class Aves; order Suliformes; family Sulidae; genus Morus; species Morus bassanus. Next base: position 65,631,226 of record CM062567.1, on the reverse strand, counting down.
TAAGTACACAGTGACATTACCAGGCATAAACAAAAGCAGCTGTGGTAGAAGATAAAGAACAAAGCCCTCTAACTAATTTTTCTAACGTCAAAGATGAGCCGAACAAGGAAGTAATTGCACTTGCAGCATTATTTACTGGCTTTTTCATTAAATCCAACAAAGACAGTAATAAACAATGCAGAAACAGTAAGGGACAGATTTCTATCTTTGATTCATAGTGCTTATCTCAGTGCATATTTAAAAATCTGCTTCTAGATGATGATTCGTGCTGTGTATCTGAAGGCACTAGCAAGGAGTAAGTCTTCAATATATTCTAGAATTTTAATTATTTGGAAAAATGATAGTAAACTCATTTACTCCAGATTTATGTCAAAAACTGAGAATTGATTTTAAGATAGTCTTGGATGATCCACTAAATCTTCATAAGCATTCCCCTCAGGGCATAGCATTCCAACAGTGGTTGCATGTGTACATCAAGCCAAAATAATCACATAATTTAGAAGAATATATCTGAAAAGAGCAGGTAGAAGATATATTGGTCTAAGAGTCTTATCCAGTCTGGCAAATCCTTCATCCTGCTTTGAGCAGTTTATATCTTCTATGCTGATTTAAGTGATTTTTTATTGTTGAAAACCTCAATTTTTGGTAAACTAAGCAAAAGATGTGGAAGAAATAATGTTTTTTATTTCTATTATTAGAAATAATTATTTCTACTAGTATCTAAAGACATTTATGTAGGAGCTACTTGAAAGAGAAATTCTGGCAAGTCTTCTAATGCTTCATGGTGGCCAGTAAGCTTCTTCTCCATAGTTGTCTTCCTCTTCACAGTGGTGTGGAAGCTTGTTGAAATTTACATCACTGATTTCCCATCTTGACTATAGGCTGTCAGTTCCCTGTCTTGAGAAGAGTGGTAGGAACAAAGCTAATTTATTAAGCAGGAAGAAATTCTGCCTCTTCTTGGAGAGATTTGGATAACTGTGAGTTCCATCTTCTGCTGAGTGCTTATTCCAAGTCCTTGAACTACAGACTTAGAAAAAAGAAGGTTTTCCTTGAGTTTTTGATGTTTCTTGAATTATTTTCCTTAGACTGTAATCATGCACTGGAGAGAATTGAAGTGACGTGAATTTAAAAAATAAATAGAAGAAGAGCAGTGATCTAGTAGAATAATGCAGGAAAGAAAAAAAGTTACAGAGGAGATAAAAAAGAAAAACTGTAATAAAATATGGTATTTCTAACAAGCAGTGAGTTTACCGAAAGTCAGAGCTATCAGTTCCAAACAGATGTAAATGAAAAGAAAGTTACAGTTTAGATGTAAACATTTAAAAAACGAAAAAGAAACTCTCAGAAATGTAACAAAAAGGATTGTGTACTAGACTTTAAAGGCAGGTAAAGAACAGTGGAAGGAAGCACAAAGAAACTAGAAGAAAACTCTAAATAGAAGCAGGACCAATGAAAAAATGAAATACAGTCTTACCAAAGATAACTGAACTGTACCTGAGGACAACTTGAAAATCAGGTGGTTGAAAATAAAAGTCCATGAGCATGTCTCCTATGACAGAGGAGCAAGATACTGTTAAGGCCATATCATGCAACACTCCCTCTAATGCATCCCAGGAGGCTTTTGGCCTTCTTTTCTGCAAGGGCATATTGTTGGCTCATGGTCAACCTGTCCACCAGGGTCCCCAGATCCTTCTCTGTAAAGCTGATTTCCAGTTTGTTGGCCCCACCATATACAGGTGTATGGGATTATTTCTCCCCAGGGGCAAGACTTTTCATTTCCTTTTGTTGAACTTCATGAGATACATGTTGGCCCATTTCTCCAGCATGTCAAAGTCCCTCTGAATGGCAGCACAACCCTCTGGCATATCATCCAGTCTTTCCAGTTTTGTATCATCAGTATTGAGGGTGCACTCAGACCCATCATTCAGGTCATTAATGAAGATGTTAATAGTACTGGCCCCAGAATCTACTCCTGGGGTACACCATTAGTGACTGAGCTTCAACTGGACTTCATGCTACTGATCACAACCCTTCAAGCTCAGCAGTTCAGCCTGTTTGCAGTCCACCTCGCTGTCCTACTTACCTGTTCTGTAATTCATCAGTTTGTCAATGAGGGTGTTACGGGAGATGGTGTTCAAAGCCTTGCTAAAGTAAATATAAACAAACATCCACACTCTCCCCTCATCTGTCCAGCCACTTTTCTCATCATGGAAGGTTATCAGATTGATATTGCAGAGCTCATCTTGGAAATGAAACTACAGCTACCCTGTACAATGGAGCTAGATACAGATACTTGTAATTGTTTCTCTGTATGAGGCTCTCATTTTACATGACTGTGTATAAGAACTAGGAAGAACAGTGTAACATGGAAAGCTATATTCACTCTGAAGGCAGAATTGCTCTAAAGAAAGGAATAAACTATTCCCTCCCTGCCTGAGGCTACCATAAACGAAACACCCGAAGACTAATCTGATCATTCAGTTTTGTCCAAGATTTTTCATTTTGGCTGTAGCAGGGCTTGGACAAAGGTTGCTTTTCTTTATGGGGGAGGATAGAAGGGAATTTTCAATGCTGTATTTATATTAAAAGAAAATGCTTAATTAAAAAGATTTTAATTGCATTTGTAGCCCAACTTCTGTTTACTACTTTCCCCATCTTTTTTTAATTACAAATCTCAATTAACAACCCATAAGTCATTTGCTGTTGATTTAAATTTTCTTATCATGAACTGTACTTACTGTTAAAGCTGTGGATATCATTTATTTATTTTACATAAAGTGGAAATTTTATCTCTTTATAGTAGAAACTCCATATAATGGTTAAATCATCAGCTGTTCTTCAGCATATTCACATGTAATTTCTTCAACAGATACATTAAGGATTAGCTGCTTCACAAAGTAGTGCTACTGTACAAGAAGCTGACTTGTACAGTTATTTATTCACTGCTGGACCTCAGTTTTGGTAAACCAGGCTCAAATGTCGAAGTGTGGTATCATGAACAGATTTGTATTAGGGCTGAAGTGTGTCACCTTCATAAAGTCAAACTTGTGTGCACCTCTTTAAAAGGATTAGGGCCTAAGTTAGTACTGAACCTCTAAAAACTCATGACCTGTAATTTCCTGATCACGGTCAACAATTTTAATCTGAACCATTCTGCCTAACTGGTTATCTGAGCAGAGAAGTTGATTTTCAAGAGTACGTGAATTTTGAAAGAAACTGTATTGCTGTCTTCCTTGTATTTAGATTCAGATTACATAGGAACAAAGAGCTGTAGTAACTAGAATCAGAGCAGATTAATTCACAGGAGGTGAATCAAAGCAGTTATCAATAAGGAATTTGTATGACAAGAGTAGAGGGTTTGGGATTCTCCATCATGTTGCACTGTGATGAAAGAATATCTGGTTTAGGAACAAAAAGAGATTGTAACAAATGGAAATTAGCACTTGATTGGGCAAAGAGAAAATCTCTACCTTTTTTCATCATTCTAGGGTATGTCTACTGATCCAGAAGCAGGCAAAATATCTTGCTATCATATTGTGTAACATTCCAGCTAATACCTGAGCACTGGGGTTCAATGCAAGACTGTGTTAAGGGACAAAGAACACAGATCCATGTATTTAGTGAGAATTTTTTCACCCAATATGCTCTTCGACTAGCAGTTGCTATAAAAATTGCTATACTACTCAGTCTGATTAAAGATGCTGTTGCTGAACTCATTAGAAATGAATGCTTTATATTATGTCTTGAATTCTGGTACAGAGTACAGAGATAAGCAGCATCCGCTACTTGTTTGACTTCTTGGTCTGTCATAAGGCCAAGCATAACTTGGAATGGTAGAAATGCCACTGTGTGATGATAGCTCCGTGAGGAAAGATATTTTTTACCTTGATCAACAAATTCTTCCTGCTGGAAGATATTATTCAGAATGGGAAGAGGGACATGTATTTAGTTTTGCTCAAGGCATGCCAGCGTTAATATGGGGGGGGAAAGTCTGAAAAATATCTGCTTTAGAAGAAGAAAACATTATATGAGTAAAATTATCAGTCATTCATTTACTATATGTGCCAAAACGGATAGCGTATTTGGCTGCTCAAGCTATTTATATTGGGTCGGTCGCCTAGTTATTTTTTCAAGGAGAACCAGAAAAAATAAAGTGGTTTTATACATAAATCTGAGACTAGAAACAGGAAGAATTACTAACTAAATAAATGCTTTTAAAAGCTGTCAGTAAGAAAGTTGAAGGTTTATTTTACCAGGGTAGGCAAAATGGGACGTTCTCTGAATATTTCTTGATGAAAGAAAAGGGACAGCTCTGGAAATGATAAGTGGTAGCCAAATTAATCTGGATTGTGCTTCATCGCTACCCTTCTCTCCTGTCTTCTTGTGAGAGTACTGTATGCTGACACATACATAGGTCTGCAAACACAAAGGGTTCAGAAGTCCCACCATTTTTTCTGCTACATTGTTTCTGCCTTATCGAGTAATCTTATCCCCAATTTAGATCAGAGATCTGCAGGAGGGATAAATGATCACAATGGCGTTTTTACAAGGTGTTAAGTGATTTCCGTATTTGGGGGATTTTTAAGTCAAATAGCTTTGGAATTGAAATTGATACTGAGGGGTCTTGTGAACTCAGACTGGACCAAATGTAAAACCATTGTCTTCATCTCTCACTCTTGGGGTCCACAGGAAGTTTTGAAGCTAAAGTTCAGATGTACAGAATTAGCTGATTTGCATCTGCCCTGGCTGGACTATACAAGAATGTAAAATCTGGTGTCCCAGCTTCTGCTGAAACTTAGAGTATGACAGAAATATGGTTGCGTAGATGATTTAAGAATATTTATATTGCCTCATTTAGACAAGTACTCAGATGCCTAACTTAGAATCTTAAACTCTTTGCTTAGGTAATGAAGAAAGTTATATGTTGTGAAGAGCAGCTACTGCCACCTTGGTTTTATGCTGAAAATCACTCTCCTTGACCTAACCATTTTGTTAGCATGTTTTATAGAAGCAAGCATCTTAAATTAGGCCCCTAAATAATCGGTTTGAATTCTACCTTCTATGACGGATAATTGGGAGAATTTGTACTCAGAATTGTTTTAGAATTATCAACACAAGGAAGACTTACTACACAGGTAAAAGTCCTGAACATATACTTCATCCTGTTTGGTTAGTGGTAATAGATGATAGGATTGGTGTACTGACTAGGAACAAAATATGGTCTGTCATACAAACAGATTTCTGGTTACAGGACTTTTTTCAGTTTGTCAGTTATTGGCCTAACTAAGTCTAAAAGGAACTCGTATACTACCTTTTTGTATTATAATTGGCCTTTATTTTTAAAAAATGAAAAAGTAAGTACACTTGAATGACACAGGAGTTATTCAGAAATACTTTCAGAAGGAATCTGCACAGGCTCTGGAAGTCCCATGAACTAACAGGCACATTGTGACTTTCCCAGATGTGATAACAACTAGGAAAATAGAGCAGTTGTTGGAAGAATGTGAAGGTTATCATGCAAAACATGTTTATATGGTTCAAGTGAGAGGAAATGATGGCAACTCCCAGAGTAGCGGGGGAACTTCCTCTTCAGAATATCCTGACTTTCATTCCTCTTGCTCAAAGCCAGATTAGTCAATGCACAAAGAAGATATCTTCAAAATTAATAGTCCACAAGATGAATGCATGCATGGTTATAAAATATAATTTTACTAGATAAAACATCATTTACCTTTTTTTTGTCTCTACATTTGTCAGCTTGTTCTTAATCTTTAAATTACTCTATGATTTTTGAAAGTTTTTCATTTTATTTTTTCCCCTTTTTCTGTCTTCCTGATTAAATGTAAATGCTTCACATTGTCCTAACTTTTTGCCCTCAGGTCCCAGTTTGTAATTGTTGCTACTTTCTACATCAGCCATTTTGAGAAACTTCATCATATGGTCAGAAGCCCTATCTTCTAAGGCACAGAAAGTTCACATTAATTGGAACCACTTCAGGACTTGCTCCTAATAGCTACCCCAGCTCATCACTATTCCCTGTTGTCTTCAAAGTAAAGCTTAACTTTCAGTTTTACATTATTAACCTGCTTTTGTTGGCTTTATCTGAGCTGTTCTTTCGAGGGCTGGATGGTATTTCACCACCTTCCTGAGCTGGCAGGCGCACAACAGCACAAACACTTAAAGAATATTTTCTTTTGTAGTAATATAAATAAATAAAGTATGTTCTTCAAAGTCCACAATGTTATTGGATTAGCATATCCTTTAATACCAAGAAAACATGTTGGTAAAACAATTATTTGTCACTTGCCCTCTGTGTTGTGTCTGATCTACAGTAGAGCCAGTTGTACAACAGGCAACACTCAGAGCCCTGCTTAGAAGTAAGTTCCAGAAGTCCAGATAGATCAGAGATGTAGATATCTGAGAGCACAGAAAACAAAATCTGTTTATCCAGATATAGATAAATACTTCAATGTAAATTTCAAAATGTTTCTGCGCTTTAATGATGCCAGCTTATCAAGGTCAGAAAATGGCCCTCTGGCCCTTTACTTCTAGTATTCATTCAGACCATTAGCCATATCTAAAAGAAGAACCACAAAAAAGATCTTTTGGTTTTTTTTAAAAGTGTCTTTCTGCCAATAGAAGTCAGAGGAATAGCCTAATTCTTCTGTAACCTATGTGTAAAAGAGGAGAGATGTAGTAGGCTTGTGTGCCTGGACTTGGTAAAATGGAACCTTTGACTATTGTTTTAAATGGAGCTGTATAAATCCTGCTGAACTGAGGGCACCCAACTGGCCCACCTAAACCTGCTCCCAGCTTTCTTGGCTTTATCATATACTAGCAAGGTGCTTCAGCTGTAGGTCCAGAAGTCTCAAATCAGGTGCAGGCTTGAACTTTCACACAAATACTGTTTCTAGATGCCTTTTTTGTCAGGGGAAGCTCGAAAATGCAAACTCAAAATACTTAATACTCATAAGGCCATTAAAATGCCCCAAACTTATTATCATTTGAAAACAAAATAATGACAATTTTTTGAAATGTACAGTTTGCAAAACAGCAATATGAAGATACTCTATCACATATTTTTGCTGAAAAAGTTAGTTTAAATGTAATATTTCAGAAAATGCAATATTTATTTCTTTGTATAAATGCGAGGTGATTGGACCTGACATCTTTCCCTGAAAACAAATGTTTACAAATATTCAAGTCCATAAATCTGTAGGGGAAACAAAATACAGAAAATTCTTGTTAATGCAGTACATTTTCTGGTAATTTTATAGTCTAATTTTCAGTGGTTCCCTACAGAATGAATGCAGTTCAGAAGGCAATTCTATAAAGTACTTTGTGGATAACTATTATCGGCTAATTATTAGAAATTGCATGTTGTTGTTAATTGCATAAATAAATTGTTTTATCTGAAAGCCATTAAAAAAATGCTGGGTGTTTGAAGCATATATGGTTTTGATGTTCCTGTATAAAACATTTAACTGTTTAGCTCTAAAGTAATGGCATGGTGCTTTAAACCATTTTTTTATTCTAATGCATTGAAAGGGGTAAGTTAGAAAGTGAATTTCAAAGAGCTTTTTTTTGTGAAGCGTAGCCTGATGAACCTTTACACTGAGATGTAATACAACTGCTGATGTTTTTGGCAAATACTGAAGCCGTTTCTCTCTCTCTTTTTTTGGAATAATGAAAAAAGAGTTATGCAAATATATTTTCAATGACTTATTAAAATTTTGAGTAGCAGACATATAGAAGATTTGAGAAAGATGGGGATATTTATTGTGAATATTCAAATTTAAAAATGTCTTATACTTTTATGTGAAGATGATTGTATGAGAGTGTTCTTAAATTTTTAGGGATGACCTTAACAAATCAGAACCTTTAACTGTTCTTGATTTAAGTTAGTCAGGAAATGTAAAGGGGTTTGTTCTAGTTACAGGTGTTGATTATGCTAATTTTTAATGTACGTCTGGGCAAAATCAAGATCTGCAGAAGTTTCTCTCTCTGCATTCATTCAGCTTTGTAAACTCTAAGGCAAACTAAGGTGTTAGGAATGAGTAGGTAGACTTTTTCCATTGACTTCCCCTGGATCAGAATTTTATATTGAGCATATAATTGTGCTATAAATCCAAGCAAGTCCTATTTCTCTTCTGAAGTAATCAGTTGCAGTGGCACAGGAAGAAAACATGCTTTACCCAGGAAAAGGGTGTAGCCATGGATATTGCCATAGCATTTGTACAGGTATTGGGATTATGCCTGTTAGTGTAAACAGTGAGCTTGTCCAAAGAAGAGTAATCTTGACCAGGATGTGAATGTTATTATACATATTGGATATTTCTAAAATGGTTCTGTTTTGTGCATAAGAAAATGGGTGAAATCACACTTGTTTATACACAGAAAGAATAGGAACCCAGGGCAATAGGGTACATGGGGCAGAATCAGTCCAATCCAGATGTCCTTCTGCAAATTAGTTCTGCAGTCAATGGTGAGAAATTGGCACTTTTAATCTACAGTTCATGTCTTCTTAAGGTAACCATCTAAGCTGTGCCTTCTAGACTCAAATGAAATGAACCTCACCTCTATAAGATGAACAAATTATTATAGTGAAGGATGCTGGAAAGGTTATGGAAAAAATCTCTTGAAAGTAATTTCCAAACACATGAAGCACATGTACAGTCTTCTACAATATTCTTATATTCACATTGGTGACATATGGTCTGGGTAAGTGGACATTAAGGTGAGTTGGACAAGCCATTGGGATTGAAGGGTTTTGATCAGTGATAGAAAGTCCAGCTGGTAGCCAGTTAAGAGTGACATCCATTAGGGATTGTAGCTGGAGTAATACTGTTTAATTAAAGTTTGTGGGGCATACCTAGTTGAGGAAGGTGACTGATAAGCTGCAGGACAGGGCTGCTTTTCAGACGTTAGCAGAAAAGAACCTGGAGGTCCTGGTGGACACGTTGAATGTGAGTCAGCTGTGTGCATTGCAGCAAAGGCTGATTCCCCAGTGGCCTGAATTAGCAAGAGTGCAACTAGCAGGCCAAGGGAAGAGATCCTTCCTCTTGCTGTGGCATTTGTGTCCAGTTTGAGGCTTCCCAATACAAGGATAGGAATTGACCTATGGATGGTCAGGGAGCTGGAGGACATGCATTATGAGAAGAGGCTGAGATAAATGAGTTTGTTCAATGTTAGGAAGAGAAGGCTGAGGGGGATCATTTTGCTGCCTACAGCTGCTTAATGGGAGGGCATAGAGCAGACAGAAATAAACTCTTCTGAGAGGTGCACACTGATAGGACAAGATGCAATGGTCACATGTTGCAACAAGAGAAATTCTGATTAGCAATCAGAAAAAATTCTTCACCATGAGGGTGATGAGATGCTGGCACAGGTGCCGAAGAGAGGTTGTGGAATCTCCATCCTTGGAGATAACTCAGAACTTGCCTAGACAATGGCCTTAGGACCTGATCTAATTGAACCTGCTTTGAGCAGGAGTTGGAATAGATATCTCCAAAGTTCCCTTACAACTTAAATTATCCTATTCTATGCTAGAAAGCCGAGTCTACTCTTAATATTTCTTTCTGCACTACAAAAAAGGTTTTGGTTTTGTTTTGGTTTTTTGTTTTTTTTTTTTGAGAAAACTAATTGCCATTTAGTAGTAATCAGCCAGTGATATTACTTTTCTGACTAGATAGATTTTAGAGAAACAGAATTGTTTCCTGGCATGTCACTTGTGGGGAGGTGGCAGTGGGACAAGAAAAATTTAAAAAAATTAAAAAGCATGACTAAGTGCAGCAGGGTTCAGAAAGTTCCACTGAACCCAAATCAGTCTGTGGTTGCTGCTGATGCTTTCTCGCAAGTTGCCTCCTGGTGTCCTGTATGCTGATTCATATGTAAGTCACATTCAAATCATTAAAAATTATGAGTATTTGTAGAACATAACATAAAAAGTCATATTACAATTCATGTAATCTACTGCTATCTGGGAATTTTCATAAACTATTACAGTATAATGGTGCCTGCTAGCACTGCTATAATTAATTTAAAGATAGCATTTCCACTAAAACCTCTTATTTTCCAGAGCTTATACATCTCATAAAAATTCCTCCCAGGCTGAAACTAGGTAGACAGGGTCTTGACTGGGGAATGAATTATTCACAAAACATTAACAGAAGAAAATATGATCATTTCTTATGACATTTTAAAATGGGCTTTGTTTTACTAAAATAAATACGGCAAGTGGAAGCTGGAAGTGACAAATGGCTGCTAGCTTTAGCAAGAAGGGTAAAGAAGTGTCAGTGATGATACTCTGAGTTGCACGAGGAGATTGCAACAGCCGTGGATCACACCTCCTTTTCACTAGCTACACAACCTCAACCAAATTTCCCATTTTAAAATATTGGTTTGATTTACTATATCTCTCTTTTTATGCTTACCAAAAATATGTCTATGGATTTTTCTTTGGCAAACAATAATAGTCGAAAAGCAGAGTGATGTTCTTGATATTTCAAGAATATTTTCTTTTCTTCTTTGAAAGTCCTGTTACCGAATAATTGAGAATCAAATAATCATTTTACAGGACAAATGGTACTTTATAGTCTTGTTAGGGAAAAAGCTCAGCAATAATTCTGTTATAGTCAGCGAAGATCCAACTGTTATATTGGAGGAACACCAAATGTCTACATGTAGACTGCCATTTTGAAAAAAATTTCCCCAAATAGTGCCTGACAGCAGAATATAACATCCTTCCAACCTCAGCCTTTTCCAGTTAGTGGATGGGCCTTTGCTACTTTCATATTAACGAAAACTCTCAAACATCAAGTTTTAACCAGTTTCTCTCTCCACATTAGGTCCATTGCTTTTGGCATTGATCCCTCTCATAGCTATTCTTCATTATGGAGGACAACAAGAAAACACAAAGAGAAATTCTTTACCCAGCTCATGGGTGAAGTGTCATGGGTTGTTCATGGGTGAACATCACTTAGACCTGTGATGTTCACCCCTCTTCCTGAGGAGAAGGCAACGTGGAAAGGAACAAAGGCTGTTGCTGAAAAGATGATAGGCCTTCTTGTAGGAAGTCTGGCTTTAGAGATTTATCTATTGATGATACTGGAGGTGATGAACTTGCAAGGGAACAGGGGCAGTTCAGTCACAATGACCTGGGGGAACCAAAAGATTTGAGCCACCTAGAGTCCAGTGAATTAAAACTCCACAAAAGAGCGTGGCTATCAGAAATGTAATGGTGTAATGCAAGATATGTGATTCGTAGTGTATCAGTTGATTTTATAACTGTTTAAAAATTGCTTCATTGGAAATGTATTTTAGGGAATGAATGGAAGCAATGGTATTTGGATATTGATAGCTATTAGAACTTTCCTAGGAATCAGTGCAATGCAGTTCTGTTTCTGATTTGTTGTGAAAAGAAGCTTTTTTTTCAGAAACTTCCTCAGTTCCTTCTTACTAGTATTCCTACTATAGATTTTAAACAAACTATGCAGAATTCTGTCTTCCTTCCTTTTCCAAACCCACCATCATATTCATGTTCATTGTGAGAGAGCTGTGTGTCGATACAGTAATTTTTTAGCCTGGACAAATCAGCTGAGATTCACATAAAAGAATCAAAGGAGTTTTAAATGATGGTAGAATGCATTTAAAAAAAATATTGTGCATAAATATTCATTGAAATTTTGAAAGAGCACTATGACTGCACATTAATGTCTACTTTTTCTAAACATTTTAATAAGGATTTATACAAGTTTGATGGAACTTTGAAATCTAACTGCAGAGGGAAATGAGACAAAGATTCAAAGCCCAAATTTAATTTCAGTTACAGGTTGCATTGCTTATAAGTGTTCTGTTCTTTGTCACCTATACTTCAGAATTTGAATACTGTAGACATAATTTCCATGAAAGCCTGTATTATAAGAAAGGGTTCATAACTGAAAGGACCTAGAACATTAATAAGAAAGCTTGTTAACTTCCAGATGATGTTGAGTAAGACAGTGTATGAGGACTGATACGCTGTATATTAGTAAAATTTTATTTGGATTAATAATAATTGCAGTTAGGGACAGGTTTTAAAAAAATCCCCCTTCACTCTGGGTTCAAAGACCATCAACTGCAAAATCGTATTTCATGTTGATGTGCAAGCTAGTTTTGAGAACATGAACCATAATTCATTTAGGTATCTGTCAATAATCTTTATACACTCTAACTGATTTGGGTGTAGGAAGCCATGTTTGAACTTGCTAATCAGACAGTAGCAAATAAATTGTATTTTCTTTGTGAAACTCATTACTAAATTTGAAAGTTAGGGGAGAAAACTGATAGATGGATAGTTAAACATTTAAATGGAATTCACTGCTCAGAACTTTCATTTGAGCTACATGATTTATATACCATAACAGTACAGCTGTATTATTTTGTAAATCTGTTCTAGCTACTGAAGATGTAACATTAAGATTGAATGCTTTCTGTATAGGTCTTCATGGCTTGACATGCGAGAACATCCCAGGATTTACTCATTCTTTTTCATAAATTGTGTAAATATGACATCTGAACTTCTACTATAAAATAGACGCATTGACTTATGAAAATGCTTATAATATTTACTCTGACAATCATTTTGGTGGCTATGATTGATCAGAAGATTTTATCAGCCTTAGGACAAATCTGCAATTGTGAGATATATGCATTAGCAACAAGTTTAGACAGTGTTTTGCACAATGGGATTGAAAGTTCATCAGAAGAATTCAGGATATTGCCTTCTGAGGTGACAGAAAAGTTAGATACTGAGGATTCCAATTTAAATTTTACTTATAGAAAAATCATAAAATAGTGTCAAGGCAGAATTAGTGTCTTCTTTTTTCTTCTTAGTTCATCAAGAAAAAAAAGGCTGACTACATTTAATGATTTTAATTCTAAGTCTATATTATGGATAGTTGTCCATGGGGAAAATGAAGTAACTTCCGTGTCTTGAGTCTGAGCAAGTATCAGTCATGGTGTGATGTCTGAGAAAGCCACAGTTCTTCAACTGATTTCAGTCTCTTCACTGTGGGGTGGAGGGGTGGGAAAACAGGAATGAGGAAGTTATAAATGGCTCTACCATCTCCCTTCATTGCAAGGAGCAGCAAACATCACTCACATCTACTTTAAAGTACAGATTGTGGTGGATTTGCTGTTACTTGGATTTATACTGGAATATAATCCTTATTTCCTCTTCAGTACACATGGTATCATGAAAAATAGGGGCTGGAAAAGACCCTGGGAGGTCACCTGCCCCATCTCTCAGCCCCAAAGCAGAAAAAACAGTACATAAACCATTCCTGACAGTATTTGTCTCACTTGCTTCTAAAAACAATGCAGTGACAGAAAAAACACTAGCTTCCTAGGCAGCCCATCCCAGTGCTTCATTATCTTACCATTGCAAGATTTTCCTAATGCTTAACTTAAAACTCCCTTCTTGCAGCTTAGGCATACTAGTGGTCTTATTGCTGGTGGAAATGGAGAACAGTTTATTACACTCATTGTGGCAGGCTGTGGTATATTTGAAGATGAGTATGTGTCCCCTCAATATCCTCTTCTCCATAATTCCTAATCATCATGGCAGAAAGCATGTAGCAGCAACATGAAGGAAGTAGCTCAGGGCCATTACATTTTGTGGTCATACAGGTTTATGCTACATTTAAGTGACCATGAAACCACAACTGATGAAAGACTTAAATAAAATCACAGCTATTCAAATGGGGCCAAGTACAATGCACATTACAGTTAAGAGAAGGACTGAAACTGAATCTGCAACAGATAAAACCAAATGTCTCGTTACAGAACACTTCCCAAAATAGCTGTAATTTTCCAGGTGAATACCTAATTCTGTATGAAGCCTCAGTTCTGCTCAAGACATATCAAGGAGTAGCTGGAGAGTGTCTCATATTTCTGAATACGCTCAGTAGGTGCCAAGTATATTAATATCGTATCTTTTTCTCTAACGTATCACTGTTAAACAACCAGAACACAATTACTATTTGCATTTCACTTACAGACTTTTGATTCAACTCATTACATTGCATACTGGCAGAAAGACTTGAAAACGAGGCTTCTTTGATAGCTCACCCGGGAGACTTTGAAATGTGCTTTCATAAGACTATTCCTATAATAAATCTTGGTCACATGTCTGTTGGTGGAAAGTGAGCCACAGTCAGATATGGGAGGAGAGGCATTTCAAGAGAATTGATTTAAAATGAAAGGGTAGCTATGCAGATGATGATTTAAAGTTTTTCTAAATTATTCCACCTTATCAGGAACTTCACGTCATCCCCAGAACATTATTGGCAGGGCATGACCACTGACATCTCTTGTTCTGTGTTGCTCTTGTGTAATTGCCTTGTTTCATTGCTTCAGCTTTGGTTGGAAGGCATTAAAAAATTTAGTAAGTGCTGCTACATAATCTTTACTTGGTATCTACTTGCTTTCAAGAGTACAGTGATCTCCTGTTTCCTGCCTGGAACTTTTTAATTTTGCACCTGGCTTGTGAAACAGATTCCTAGACAGCCTTAATTATTTAACAAAAACAACGATTTGGTGTTCTGCAACATCAGGGACTTTTGTTAAATAAAGTGCAACTGAGTAAACCTGAGACTCTAATCCTTCCCTAGTCTTTCTCAGTTCTTTCTATGAAAGATGCAAATAAATTTATTGACCCTTCTTGCTTCCAGTACAAGCACTGAACAATTTGTTTCTATATTTTCTTCTTTGTATTGAGGAAATTTTTACAATACGGGGACTGATAGGTCAATAAACTGAGGCCTTCTTTTAATTTATTTGTAAAGAGCAACTTTGCCTCCAGTGCATTAATGACAAGTCATATGGACATTCCACTATGCCCAAGGTTTAAGAAAGACTCTTTTTTTCAGAAGCCATTCCCCTTTTGGAGACATATTTCCATTTTGGAATTAAAATATCACCATCCTTCAGTTTCTGTTGGATATTTCACTACCCAGCTGTGACTTGGCAATGATATTTAGGGTAAAACAAGGTAAAATGGAAAACATTAGCTAAAAAAAGTCAGAGATAAATGTTGGGTTTTAGTTAAAAAAAAAACAACCACCTTTGTGTAATTCCAGTTAAAATATTATAGGTAGGTCTGGTAGCATTGCTGATTATTAGGGGGTATTTGGTGCTTTCTGCACTAGAACTCTTTGTCGATGCTTACGTGCTTTCTCAGACTGGAACTTTTTTCTAGAGCAGTTGAAGAAAATGACTATAGGATTTGTACAAGGAAAACTAGAGCCCTAAAGGCTGTTTTGGTTCCTGTGGCTGAGAATGGGTCTGGGCAGCAGAAATGAGGATGGAGCTTGCCTCTCCTGTGCCCTCAGTTGCCCAGTTGCTGGACCTGAACAAGCATCGGAGAAAGTAGACCAGGGAGCCAGTCCAACTGGAGGGGAACTGTCAGGGGGAACATTGTAATGAGCTGCTGGCAAGGGGGAGGTGGAGAATGTGACTGAGAGCAGGGCAAGGGTGAGGTGAACAGCATCTTCCCTGGTCTGCTGGTTTTCTTTTTTAATGGAAGGCTGTTGGGAAGGGGAGGGACAAGGGAAGTATGAATATAGTTATGATTTTAGTTTCTGGTGCAGTGACGCAGAGCACAACACTGATCCTTTGTAGAGTTATCACAGTAATCTAAAGAAATTAAATGTAAATAATGTATCTATAAAAGTATATATATAAGAAGGGATTGCAGAAGCGAGTAATTAATTTAAGCCACTTATCTTGCTTACTGACAAATTGTAAAAGTATTTTGTCTTCATTTTCTTCTCACTGCCATTCCAGCTCCATCCTCTCTAATGATCTCCCTGCTGTTTTGGCTGTGACTGCTCTTAACCACATACAAAGGTTGTCTTTCCCCTCTCAGTACCATCCCAAGGCACAGCAATGGGTATCAGGAGGAATAAACTGCTGAATTTTGCTCTTGCATGTATTTAGGAAGGACAAGATAGCAGTACATCCCCCTCCTCATCTAGCCTAGAATATTCTCAAGCTGTGGTATTTTTAATACTGAAACTCTGAAGTTAAATGGAGAATGAAAATTTTGATTTCTGAGCCCCATCATTGCTTTATTAATTATTAATCACACACAAAAAAAATGCTTGTTTTAGGAAAGCAAGTTGTAGACTTTGGACAAGGAAATTGTTGGTGATCCTGTGTACTCTCTATATGCATGTGTGTGTTACGTAAAGATCGATGGGGAAATGTTCCCAGTGATACCTGGTCTACAGAGGGGTGCAATTTGCAGCTTAACAGAGATTCACTGAAAGAATGTCAAGCCTTCCGACTTGTGGAAAACACTGTGGTCACATCTTGCCAAACACACTGATAAAAATCAGCCCTTGTGTTTCTTTATTTCAGGACAAGACTCTTTAGGGATTGCTGGATTGAGAAATGACAGATGTTCCAGCTCTTGCAGTTGTTGAGGAAGGATTGAACAGGAGAATTAAAAATAATATTTAAGTGCCTAAAGAGAGGTTGGCAAAGAGAATGTTGTCTTTTATATAAAGTCTTCTTTAGCAGGGGATGAAGAGATTTGTTTGCGATCGTAATAAAGTAGTAAATGAACAGGACTATGTTCCTGTCAAATGAAGCTGGAAGATTGGTCAGTTCAAGTGGAGATACTTGGGCTTTCTATCCCAGCATTCAAATTGTGTTTTGCTAAAATGTCACACATAAAATGCGCAATGTCTGTAAAAGCTAACGGGTTTTCTGTAAGGGAAGTGTTATATTTAACCTCATGTAAAAGTAAACAGTAAGATGTCTGTTCATTATTTCATAAGTTTATGAATCAAAATGCTAGGCTGATAAAGCAGAAAAAGAAAATTATGAACACATTTTCATGAATTCTGGCAACTTTCCAGTTGGTCATTATAGGTGGGATTATCAAAACACTTCAGCCTTAGGCTAATGCTCCCATTGTCATCAATGCTTGCCAGCTGAAGTGGGCCTCACCGACTGCCTTTGTTTTTGCAGGAGACAGGATGATTCAGACCCATCATTTGTTATCCTTTTCACATGCCCATTTTAGGACTAGCTACAGACTCAAAGTGTCAGGCATGAATACTGGAATATATACCTATTTATAATAAAGCATGCAGTCATGCGTGATTTGCATAGCCTAGTTGTGTATGAATGCCCTTATAATGGTATAGAACAACCATTGTAATGATAAAGACTAAAAATGGCTTTCCAGACCAATATGCAAGTTATTTAAATTTTGCATACTATTTTTTAGAGAGGATTTGTACTGTAGGATTCAGAGCTGGGTAAAACGCGCAGGTGGCACAGGGCTATAGGCTCTCCCATTGATCCTCTCTCTTGACAGGTGCTAGATGCCCAAGTTAAGTCACTGACTGATTGTTATTGACATATTGTGGATAGGAAAGAAGCAGATGCAGCTCTCCAGGCAGAGGGACCCATGGGCTGGAGCAGAGAGACCTTCCCAAAAGATCTTACGGATGGCAATGCCTCAGCTGCAATTTGCATTGTTCTGTTTATTATTTACTTCACTGATAAGGCTAAATCCCAAGGAGAGGTGGAATCTGCTGTTTTATGTAGTGCATACATTTCCTTTTCAGTATGTACTGAATACTCCATCATCAGAGAGGCTGGGAAAAACTATTTCACCTCCAAACAGAGGTGGCTTATTCTGGAAGGCACAGGGTATTGTGCATCTCTGGAACCGACTGAAGGATATCCAGGGGCAGAAGTGCAGTGCTGTTGTTGTTGGGATTATTCTTCCTTTTTTTTTTTCTTTAAATAAATAAATAAGAAGGAGGATATTTTAGATTTAAAACAAAGTTGTAAATTTAAAACAACCTCTCTCCATAATGAATTGTCACTTACTTATTGATTTTTTCAGCTACACAGTCTGTAAACATTTCAAATTAAGTGTGTCTTGTCATGCTGCTCCCCTGCTCAAAGGTAACATTACCAAAAATCCCTCCAAAGCCACATGCAAGGGCCATTGCTGAGGTGTTTTTGGGGCTGAGGAGGCTCTCCTCCATGACACCCAGTAGTGCTGGGCATATGGGAGCAGGAAGGGAGCAAGGGAGCTCCAAATTTGTTTCACTTGCTCTTCTTCACTGCCTTAGCTTATCATTTTTGTCATTTTTGCCCTTTCCATCTTGCCTGTACCCAAGGGGTCAGAATGTGAAAAGCACTATATAGTGTAAACATCGCTGTGAAATAGCTAATTTGCCACAGTGGCAGGGGGTCTCATTGCTACTCCTCTACCTCCTTTTTCTTTCAAACATTTGACAGCACTTCCTCCTCCTGCCGCCTCCTGACCTGAATCAGGGACACAACGTGTGATCATTTGTTCATCAATTATGTAACATCAGCAGGACAGGAGGTTTTCCGGGGTCTGGATCCCCCCTCCCTTTTTCCCCAATCTTTCCTCTCTCCTAAAACTTTACAGTAATATAAGGAAAAATAAAATAAGGACAAACCAAGTCTTGCCTAAAGACCAAGTGCACATACTGGGGGCAGTGGGAATGAGAGAGAGTGAGCAGAAGGGGATGGATGTTTGTGTTTTGAACCTTTTTTGATGCGTAAGTGCTGATTCCCATGTGCTGTCTGCACTGAGGTAATGCAAAATCTTCGTGCCAGTTCTTAGCCCTCTAGTGCCTGAGTTTTGTCACATCCACAGTTTTCTTTCTTTCTCCCGTAGCTTTTATGTGACCCCCAAGCTCATAATATTCCACACGCTGAGTGTCAGCTGAGTCCAAACAAAGAGACCTTTCTACTCTGGCAGAAATTCGTTAAAGTCTCCGGCATCAGAATTTACGGCAGCTTTCTTTTGAAATGCTTGACATTTCCTCACAATTTCTTAGATATACTTGGTGGGTAAAGTGCGTCATCTTTGTTTGAATTTATCACACATAATAAGCCATTTTCTCCCAGTTTAATGTCATCCCCTCGGTAACCAGGAGGTCGGAGGCAACAACGCAAAAACAGCAAATTTGTCAATGGAATGTGTAAAGCTTAGTATAAATTTATCTTGTCCTAATCCCTTGGCCCCTTTTCATACCATGATTTTTCATATGCATATGAGAATTTTCAGAGTATTGGTTTCTCACACATTTCACTGCCCGTGGACAGAGCTGAAATACAGGCTGAGCTGTCAACTTCCATCAAGGCAAATTAAAAAAAAAAAAAGGTTCCATACAGTAAACTGTGTTTCACCCTCCCAAACTCCATGCTCTTTGAAGCTGAACACTGTTCCCTCTATATTTTTCTACTTGCATAGAACTCACCAGATTCTCTGTAGAAATAAAATTAAATAAATTAAACCAATCGATAACTTTTTCTCCTGATGAACTGAAGTGAGTTTCACTGAGGCCCAGAATCCTGTTTTCTAGAATCCTGATTTAAATAAAAAGAAAAAGAAAGTAAGAAAGAAAAGAAGAGAAAAGAATCTCAGTTTATGCCTCAGGTCGTGCAAAGACTTCAGATGGCAGTAAAACTCACAGAACGGTTCTCTTTTCCTGGGTGCTCTCTGCCTGCACCTAGACATTGCTGTGACATTTCAAAGTGAAGATCCTCTGTTGCAGAGGTTACCTAACTGTTTATTCTTAAAATAACTTTGAAACTTCAGGCCAGCTTCTTCTTAGAAATTGGGAAAAGGTCAGTACATTTATTAAAGGGATAAATATCTGATGTTAACTCTTAAAACAAGGTATCCCTGAAGACATTTACTGTAACCAGGAGTTATACTGAGTTTTATTAGAGCAATTTTGTGTGTTAAAGGAATCCTGTGATACTCCTGTAGTCCCAGGTTTAGTGTGCTTTTAAAAGAGGATTCCACACCAGCAGGAATAAACAGAAACAATTCCACTAATATTTCTCTAGTTTATTAGTTGGGAAAAAATGAATCACACATTTGATCAAAATGGAAATAATCCAGGCATAATGATTTTTTTTGTTGTTTTGTTGTGTTGTTTAGGAAAAACTGAAGGTGAAACAAACGAAAACCTGATAGCAAAACTATCCATCCTAATTTAATTTAATAAAATTGTCCAGTCTAGCTGAGGACTTTACCAGGGCAAGTTCTTAACATGGATTTATCAATTTGGAGTTCAAGAGAAGTAGCAAAGCAGAAACATACATCTCAAACACCAAAAATACATCAGGTATGTTAATAGTCTTATGTTATAATCTGAAGGTATTATGCCAAACATTTTCAAGGATGGTGGGTCAGTGTTTTTTTCAGTTTTAGTTTTTGTGTGGGTAACATCCCTTTAAGTGAACCACAACTGATTATTCAGAGTAACTTTACAGTCTTAGCAACTATGTGGTAGATGGACCTCCTCTGCTACATAACCATTAGACCCCAAACATGTTTTGTGTAATCAGTGTTCTTTATTATATGGTTAGCTGGTGGGAGCAGCACAGCAGGAATGATTCAGTGTCAATTCCTTAGTAATGGTGAGTGAGGATTGAGAGAGTCTGAGACTCAGAGAAGCTGTATGCTGATTCTCTGTTCATTTCCAGTCTTTTAATGATAGGCACAAAATCTTAATCAGGGCAGTAATATTTCTGTTCATGGTCCACTTTAGAGCTAGGAGAGAAAAAAAGCAAACAACAATTCAATATGAAGGAAAACTTGGTTGAGGAATCACAGGACTCTGCTTCAGATTCTTGCTGACTCTTCCTGTCATTACTTTCTCTGTGATGCAGCTCATCCAGCTCTGCTTTTGGACTTTTGCATCACAGGTTGTTATATTTAAAGCCAATGAAAAGAAACATTTCTTTGCACAGTGTTTAGTCATCGTGGTATTTTCTGTCAGTGGAGGTCACTGAGGCAATTTACTGGAACTGACTGGAGAGAAGGACTGTGTCATGTTTTGACTACCAACAACATTTGTGACTACGTAATCAAAACTAGTGATAGTCAAATCCAGCACTTCAGCAGATCAAACATTTGCCTTTGGAGATAAGAAATTAAGGCATGCCATTGGAAGTACTGTGCAGGTAGTCAAATACCTAAAAAGATTTTCATCCTCTCCTGTAGCACAGGCACTTGCCTCTGCAGGAAGGGCAATACTAAGACAACTGACAATTACTCTCATCTGTTCTGGCAAATCTTGGAGTATTATTAAAGATCAGCCCACAGGGCACTGTTTTGGAGCTAGGTTAGGCCTGGGGTTTGTGTTGGTTACTACCTTATGGAAGAAGGTCTGTAATACCTAATAGAAAAAAAGATATATATTTAATATAATTCCACTGGATGCTTTAAACATATTTTAAAAGGTGAACACTGGTACTCTTGTTAAATAATTTTGACCAAAATCTCCAGAAATTATACATTTCACCAAACAAACATAATACATGTGACCTTTATGGAATAAGGCTTGAATGCAGGAGAAGAAAATTGAGCTACAAGCTTGAAATCAGTGGGTTAAGCATCTCTTTTTTGGTAACTTTTACAGTGTGGTTGCTCATTGTCAATACAAACATTGGCAGTCTTGTGGAAATCTGCTGTTTGGGGAAGGCATTTGGAAGCTAATGCTGTGAATTTAACTCATGTAAGGAAAATTGTGTTGACTGGGTTGGGAAACAGAATTAGTAAATGGATGGGAGTTTGGGACAAGTGTGGGGCTTTGAGTACATTACAGTACACTTAATTCTGTGCTATTCCTTGTATGACCTCTTAGTCGGTTCATTTGGAGACATTAAAATATAAAGTTTTCCAAGGGGAAAGCAATAGAAATACAACTAGTGGAAAACAGTTCTCCTGTTTCTCTGAGTGACTTTTTAAATCCATTTACATACGTGTTTGTCATATTTTTCTGGAGAATTTGACACTTTTTTATTTCTACAATTTCAAGATGCAGTAGAACTTTGTAATACAGACAAAATCATCCAAAATAGCCCCAGATAACACCATTGGAAACATTAAAGCATATAATTATAAGGAAAGCAAACGGTTGATTTTGAAGACCAAAATTGTTGACCATTGTTGAAAGGATATGTAGTGATAATTACCTTTAGAAATTACTACTATGATAAACATCTTACACAGAAAATAAACTGAACGCCTGCAGCTTCCAGTGTCACTATGAAGGACCATCAGAAATGAGGAGGAGGAGGAAGAGGAGGAAGAAGAGGAGGAAAGCAAATTATCAATTTGGGACTGGTTCTTTTAGATACGCAGTATTTTTCTTTAGTTACTTAAAGCATAGTCCTGTCTGGTCCTGAGCTACTCACCTGATTTTCTCTTTTGTCAAACTAGCACGTAAAGATATAGATCTATTGTATTGGCCTTTATACACCTGACCATGTTAAGAGTGAAACCAGAGAACTAGAACTGACAAAACACCTCATTTTCTCCTTTCTTAATAGTATTTTTTTCTGATAGAATGAGCATATTTAATCAACTGACATTGCCTTTGTGAATAAGTGTGCATGGTATTACAACAGGTAGTACACAATTATCCATATTTCAAGCCAGCATTTTATCACCTGGCAATGGTTAATGTTCTGAGACTCTCTTTGTTATTCCAGGCCTTGTGATTTTACATGGCAGCTGATCTTACTGATCTTTTTAAGAAATGTGGAAATCCAGTGTAACTTAACTGACTTAAACCAGGTGAATGCAATAGGAGACTGGTGGGAAACCGGTGTGAAGGGTTGCAAGTCCAGTATTTCTTTTGCTGATGCCTGATTTTTGAAGTTATGGTGAGCAGCACTTATCAGATGAATTACCAATAGCTAAGGATGCTTAGTTAGTACTATGCCAGCCTCCCATCTCTTGTTTTGCATGTTCAGCCTGCTGGGTTTTGTTTTTTCTCAGAAGCTTGTGGAATAATACCCTAGAACATAACAAATACATCATTGTATTGCATCGTGTGATCATTATAACGTAGACAGCTGATGGCACTGCTCTTGCAGGAGGACAGAAACATAATATGTGGAGAATCTTTCTCTAGTTCTGCTCCTGCTGGTTTTGGATGCATTTGAGTTCCTACTGAATGACTTTCAGACACAAACTTGAATTTGAAACATTCTGACGCTATCCATTGCACTGAAGTAGCTTTGGAAAATACATGACTGATTGGCTGCCAAGGAGGTCAAATATAGAGTCACTATGAAGAAATGGGTCTTGACCTCATGCTAAATCTGAGCTCTGGTCAAGTTCTCACAGTCAAAGATAAAGTTCTTTTCAAAGCCTCAAATATATTTTCCTTCCTCTGGTGTCTAATCAAAGGTAGAGTTTTCTCTAGTAAGTTTCTCATGGCTATGTCATTCTGTAGCTCTGTTACTCATCGTGTACACAAACAGGGTCTTAAATCTGTGGCCCTTACACTGAAATTGATTTTTCAGTAAAGATAGAAACTGTTGTATTCCACCCACATACTAGAGAGATTTCTGTACATAAAGTGGGAATGTGCTATCCTGGTAATACATTGTATTTACCGTCTATTCACGTCATTCTGTGGCCAGTGGGAAGATAACCACTTCCTGCTGGAAGACTGTTGCAACTGAGCAGACTGAGGCAAATTAATTATAAACATCCAACTTAATTGCCTATTTTTGCATTCGTATGATTTTCAAAATGCCTTAAATGTTTATATCTTTTTTCCCCTATAATTTAATGTGCATATTACAGTTGCAAAAGACTAGATGAAGCTAGCTGCACTGTGGTGCTTACTGTAAACATGTTGGAGACAAATGCTGTGGTAAAGGATTAGTGACAAATCACCAAGGACAAGTGAATTTGAGGTTCACTTCAAAAACAAAAAGGTTGTTGAGATTAGAATAATATACCTTACACTGAGAAGCTTAAGAATTGGGTCCACTTAATTCATCAGAAGAGAAAATGAGAGGTGACTCGATTCTAGGGTATAAGACAGAGAGGGAGAAAATGCTGAATAAAAGAGTTCTTTAACCTAATGGAGAACAGCATGACAAAAACTAATGGGTGAAAGCTAAAAGAAGACAAATTTGAATTAAATATATGGCATGCATTAATAACAGTGAAATGATTAAAAGCTGGAACTATCAGGGAAATGCTGGATTTTCTATCTTTTGATTTCTCCAGATCAAGACTAGTTCTTTCTCTGGAAAATATATATTTGTCAAACACACATTACTGCACTTAATACAGTGGTAATTGGGTGAAATCTATGATCTGCGATATATATGAGGTCATACTGCATGACCTAATGGACCCTTCTGACTTTCAAGTCTCTAAGTCAGGGGATTCATTGTGTATCATTTCACAAATTAAGAGGTAGAAGAACAAACATGAACAAATTTAATACACAGACTGTGTCCTGTTCTTTTATTTCAACAGTGATAGGATGCAAGTACAAAGTATGTACTTATGCAGTGTTACTTGATGATAACTCTGAAAGCATGTGGCACCCCAGTTTTGGTGCCTTCTTACAAATGAGACCAATGACCATTCACCTGATATTGGGCTTACATGAGAAACTGTGACTTGGTCCAAGCAAAGAGTTTAATGTGCAAGCTGATACTAGTCAGGTTTTATTTTGTTAAAGTTTAATTTTAGATGTTTTGTGGAACTCTATCTTAAACCAAGCATGAAGTTAGCTCTATAAAGATCCTAAAATGGAGCTTGGTTAACTAACTGTTAGGCCCTTGTTGCTAAGGGTCTACCTTTATAACTTCTATATATTTCTGTACTTATGAATGGCATGTATTGAGAGGCTCTGTAATCTAGCAGAAAGGGATGCAGCATTATCCAATGGCTAGAAGATGACACCACCAGATTTGAATATGAAATAAAGTATAATACAGTGAAGATGTTTGCACAGTGAAAGGGAGTAACAGTGGAGATGGGATTGCCCTGTTTCTTCTTGTCATTTTGGAAGGTTCGTTTTAGGCAATTGGAAGTTATAGGGTCAATATAGGGACTATGGGGTGAAATTTACTGCCCTGAGGTATAAAGTCATGTAGGATCAACAAATGATTCCTTCTGGCCTTAAACGCTTTGAATCTATTCTTCATATCAAGCCAAAATTATATGTTTGCTTTCCTCCCTCAGCCCCCCTCTTCTACTTAGAAATGTCTTTACTGGTTTATTCCATTCAGATTACTTTAATCAAGGGGAAAGAGCCTAGGAAAATAGGAAATCTGACCTCCCAAGCTTTAAAGTTACTAGCTGTTAACAGGTGAGAAGTGACAGTAGAGGAGAGGGAAAGACACTAAAAAATTTGATTTCATGAACTTCAGATTTATAGATAGCAAGAAGTCAGAAGTAATTAAGTATTACTCTGCATTTATTACTAAATCCTGTAAGTGACAGTTATCCCAGAATATATGCTGGCATTTTTAGTAAATGAAATTAAAACAGAAACTCTAATAAGATACTGAGAATAATCAACGAGATCGGGCTGTCATACAAGTTATAATAATGGTACCTTTCATTCTTCTCTAGGGTGCTGTCTTTTCCTTCTCTTCAGCATATGTGCCCCAGAACAGAGATCTAGCATCTATATAACAGTAATGCTGTTTAACCCAGAACATATGATTAACTGATTCACCTGCTAATGTTGTCAGCTGGACCTCTCATAAATATTTCCTCCCCTTTAGGGACATTGCCTTCTGGAGAAGAATATAGTTAATTAATAGATTAATAAAGAGAGAGGGGGATAAAAGGTTGTGATCATGTCATCTGTGTTTAATAGGGCAGTTTTTCCATGAAAATGACTATATTTTGTTCACTGTTTTGCCCATACCATTAGATAAATCTTAATTTCAGAGATATATCTTCTATTTACAAAGGGAAAGAGAAGCAGTGTGAAGAAAAGATGGATTCATATTTGAAAGTGGAACAATCCTGGTTTTCCTTGAAGGTTTGAACTCCAAATATGCCTGCCCTTACAAGCTAGATATAGCAAATACAGCTGCAAGTGTCTGTCCTGGCTTTATGTCAAAGCTGCTTTAGACTGGTGACTTTTTATTGCTATTTGTGGGCTTGGTTTCTCAATATCCTTCGACAGATGTATATCAGATTATATAGGAAGCTCACAAAAAGAATTACAGTAAAACAGAGAAGAACTTTCCATGTATTACTCCAAATTTTATCATAACAGCTTGCCGGTGACTTCTCTCTGTGAGTCACAGCCATCAGTTTACTTTTCATTGTCTGCCTGAATGTACATATTGTTATTTAGGTATGACAAGGAGGGAGGATAAATTTAACAGATAAATTTAATAGCACAGTCTTTATCTATAAGAGGCAGAAATGACAGGTGTTTCAGAAGCACAAGTTAATGAATAAAGAGAGGTTCATATCATCAAGTCATTATATTTTTATAATTTTAAATTTTTTTGCTAGATATTTCTTTCTGAATCAAACCTGCAGTCAGATTGGCAAATGAAGGAAAATGAGGAGTGAATGAAAGGACTGTACATTAAAGGAATAAAGATGCCATTTTTATATGCAATGTTATGAAATTACAGAACATTTTTCTACATGACATGCACAGAGAAAGTTAGACTTCTCAAAAATTTGGCAAAGTTTCTGCCATAGGTGGGTCTACAGTTTCATTTAACAGAAAAAAAATTGTCAGCAAAAATCAAATTCTGATTTAAAAATATTAGTAACAGTAATGGAAATTTAATCATTAACTACAAGTTGATTTAACTGGCAACAGAATCTGCTTATTAAGAATGGAAGAAAAAGATATATACTCAGCAAGAGATGCCCAGGTCCTCTGAAAGCAATGGATCCTCTGTGAGAGGAACACACTGCCACCTTTTTTGGCACTACTATCCTATCCTCTATTGTCTGTTAAAAAAAAACAAAATAAAAAAAAAAGCATCATAAAAATAGCATGTTTTAAGTGCATCTGAAAGAGTGCTTGTACCTTATGTCAACTTCCCCCCCCCGCTTCTAAACACCCCCTCAGCATCTGATGTGTGAACCTTTTTCAGCCTTGACATGCTAGATATATCAGAGACAGTTTGATGTATTTGCAATAAAAAGGGAACTGCAGCAAGCTTGGAACCAGTGAAATTTACTGTTGTGAAAATGATGGCATTTTGATCCTGTGCAAGCCTCTAGCCCCTGCCCCCATCATCCAGAACAGCAGAAAAATAGTTGCTGTATAAAGTTTATTGAGGCTTTGGAAAGCATCCATAACTTCTGGGTGCTGTAGTCCCAGGCAGTCTACTTTTTGTGAGAACCCCCAGTGACTCAACAGTAAACTACAGTATACCTAAAATACGGGCTAACCAGGAGCTTGGAGTGGTGTTGGCCACATATTTCTTCTGATAATAAAAAAGAAAATTAGGATCTTTTAGAGGAAAAGTACAGATTTTATTATAGATTTTCCCTTTATAAACATATAGTAAATTAAAAAGTATAAATATTATAAAAACCTCTCTCTTTAAAAGCATGCATTGGTAATCAATTCTACCTGATAAAAATAAACCAGAGGACTAGAGGCTCTTTTAGCTTAATCTACAAAACCACCAATTTCAAAACCCAGTACTGTACTATGATTGTTTTCCAGCCAGGTATCCACAGTTTGTGAAATCCTGAATCCTGCTTCAACACTTCCATGAGAAGATTGCTATTAATCAAAGATTAAGATTTTCCAGAAGAAAAACAGCAACAGATTTGATGCCACTGATTAAGGCCAGATGCTGCCAGTTTTAATCCAGCTGAGTAGCACCTTAGGCCATTGGACTAGCTGGAAGACAGGATGGCAATTCAGTTCAAGTTCTTAGGGATGACCCCTAATTTTAAAACCTGCAGTCTAGAGGAAGAATAGGAAACAATTAGGGAATAATTTACTAGGGTTTAAAGGTTTGACTGGTGGATAAAATTACTATTTAGTGCCTACTGCATTTTCTGCCTTTGGAAAAAGAGGGAAAATGGCCAGAAAAAAATCTAGCTTTGCTTTCAAGAAATTTTAGCAATGTTTTAGCCATGAGCAGTGGAGTTTTTCAAATGCCTGCCCAACAGTGCTAGCCTGGATTCTGAATGTGGTTTCTACTTATACTGTGTCTTGTGCACTGGCCATGTGAATAATTCCATTTTAGTGTCAAATTCAGCTGCAAAATCAGCAGAGCAAATAATGCCTCCCTGATTGCCCAAGAAACAGAGGTGCAATTTCCACAAATACTTCCAAAGGATTTTCTGTATTTGTAGTCTATTAGATAAGGAGATCCAAGGTTCTGCTTGTTTCTAATTTTAAGTCATCCACATGCAGTGCAGCAGAAAAATAGGTGAAGAACAAGAACCATCTTACAATACAAATCAGCATTGAAATAGAAATGTCAAATTAAAATAGGTTTAAGGTATGTTTGGGACATGCTGAATCACAAATGTCAACCTAGGCCACATGCAAGCTATAAAAAAACCCCAAATTAACAAAATATCTTTTTGTTCAAGTAAAAAATGAATGACCACTATTAGCACTGAATGTGACCTGTAACTATGGAGCATCTTTTGAAAATTGTTGAAGATAATGAGCTGGCAGCAAAAATTGGAGACCTCTCAGCTGACAGTTATGTAAAATATTAGTGGCCTTTCAAAAGTGGAAAAGAAATGCCTGTAGTTAAAAAGATTTAGTAGAGTTTCAATGAGTGCAGTGTCATGAAACCCACAGCTGAACATCAGCTGCTTTAGATCCTGCTGCAGTAGATGTTTAAGAGCTAGTAGTCAAACTGTTTAGCTGTTTTCAAACCGAGGTTTGTTGCTCAAGGTAATACATACCCATAGAACTTGTCTTGCATATGCTTTTATGCCATTAGAGCTAGAGCTACTTTCATATTTATACAGTGAGTGTAGGAGGACTCAAAGACAGGAGCAGGTACTGGTTTGTTCAAATATTTACACAAGTTACAGAACCACAGCGTTTTTTTTCTCACTTTCTTAAATGGTACTTTCCCCTTTTTCTATACATTCTGAAGATACATAGATGGTGATAAAGAAGCAGTGTAGAAACTCACCTAGTTTGGAAGGACCTTGTCCCTCACTGTAGGAGGAGAGAAGACTTTTACCTTGATGATAAGAGGACTGCTGGGAGATCTAGAAGAAGACAATTTCATGAGAATGTTATTTATTTCAGTATGTCCTTTTTTCTTTCTTAGATGTAGCTATGAAGCATTTGTGTACAACAGGTCAGAACATGGCTGACCTTCAGTTTCTGAATGGTTTGGCGTTTAGGTATTTCTCTAATAAAGAGGAGTTTGCCTATATACAACATAAACTTTTCAGTGTGAACAGTTGGTATTAATGCTGAACAACTTAATGTTGAATCCACCTATATCAGAAGATTTATGCCTAATAAGAGAAATTCTTGGCCAGAAGAGGGTGCAAAATTACCTAGCAAGCAGAGACACATTTTGTGTATTTTAAAGACAAATTTATGGCACACGAAAACACTGAGGAAAAGTAAAAGTTGCACTAGGCTTACCAGATAGCTGTCTGAGAGGAGCTTTCTGTGAATCTACTCTTTCTGGATCACAAAAAGCATCAAGACTGAATGTGATAACACCAAAAGCAGTGTTCATAATAAAGAAAAAAAAAAAAAAAACAAGGAAAAAAAAAAAACCACAACTGCTCAGTACTGAAAAAGTTATGAAGAAGGCAGGCAATATTGAGAAAATATAGTCTCCTGTGTACTACATAGACTACTTCTGACTGATGTATGAATGACACAGAATGCATGTCTGCGCCACTTCAGGTATACTCTAATCTGCAAAATAAATACCTGTATAAGTAGATCCCCCAAAATCCTGTGAACTTTTGTAACAGTGTTGTCATATCTCCAAAGTGGCAGAATGATAACTTTCTTCACACTGGCAATATGCCTGACATTCCACTGTGGCTCCATAGCTGGATTAAAAAAAAAGGCTCTTTTAAAGTAAAATGTTTTTCAACAGTAGGATAATAATCAGCATAAGTCAGAATGGCAGACTGTTCCTCAAATTATGAGCTTTGAGGAGAACTCCAGGAATGTCTCCATCATGTCAGAATGACTACATATTTGGAAAAGCATCAAATAGTGATTAATTTTATTACTGATTAATTAAGTTTTCCAGATTGCCCAAAACATATTTTTAATTTTTCTGCTGCATCATTCACAGTAAATTGAAGTTAGTCATTGAACAAATGTGAAAACAATGTTTTGATTTGTGACTCTTCAAAGAGGAAGTTGTTTTGAGTTTGACATTCAGAATTTGAAAGTCAGCCTGTCCTGGTGGGATTCTTTGGTCTTCCCTTCATGTAAGAAAGTATTTCAGAGAGAATTACTTTCAGGGTATCACTAACTGTTAAATAATTAGCTAGGGAGAAAGAAAAGATATACTATTAAGATACTCTTTTCTTTTCAAGATATCACTGTAACTCCAAAAGTATGTTTGATGTGATACACCATCTCATTACAGGAAAAATGAACCTACTGTAATACCCATTACAGTATTTCCTGCTCTGTCCTCTGCTTGTGCAGTTTTCCTGTGGTATAAAAAACCAACAGTGACAACTTTAAAGTTGCATTACAGCAGTGATACAAAGACAAGTAGATATTAATAAGGCTGTGAGTGGGATGCTGTTTATCATATAGTATTTACAAAGAACCTAGGTGGCTACAGCTGAAGCAGAATAAATCAGTCCAAGCCCTAACTATATATACCACACAGTAAGGCATCATAGTCTGGAGGTAAATAAAATTCTTTTGGGTTTCTCGCACAGACTCCTTCAGTAAGAGGAGTTCCAGTAATCATGGAACTACAGAAAACAGTAGCAATGAGTTGCAAATTCAGGTAAGGTAAGTGCAAGTGTTTATTTATTTCACACTCTTTCATATAGCAGACTCTGGATGGCTAGTATTAAGGTAATCAAAGATCTTTCCTTATTTACAGGCAAAAAATGTAATACAGCAAGTTCACTGGTTTTAAGCTAGCATGTGGAAGGTTAAAAACAGATCTGTACCCAAACAGAGAATAAATATTTGCAAAATACATGTAGTAAGGAAAGCATGCTTGAATTTGTAATCCTTCTTGGTACTTTTTTTCTTGTCTTCTCCTCTAGTGGAAGGCTGCTGATAGATTGCTTGTACTTTTGCCCTCATGAGACTCTGGGCAAAAATGGTGTCATTTAAAGTGTATCTACCTCAGCGTTCATCAGTGGCCATCACAAAAAAAGTCTGGTTGACCTGAAATGTTCTAGCAGCCTTGTTTTTTTCCCAGCAAACTAAACATTATAGATTACTGAGAACAAGGACTTGTGGAAGGTTCTAGAAATGCTATTGCTTTCCAGTTCTAGATTATGTATATTTCTTTTGATATATTTAAGTATATGAAGGAGTAGGAAATAATATGACTTGCAGAAATTAATAGTTTCTGATGTTAAAAGTACGTAATGCAAAAATGTGGTCCTAATTTGTAATGAAGTTAAACACACAGCCTCCAAAGGGATCAAATCCTGCTACAGCGTCTGTTCTGAAACAGAATCCTGCACTTACTGAACTGGCAAGTGGTAATCAGTGACTTGCTTTACATAGGTAGGTATGAATCTAGCATGCCGTTGTTTTTCCCAAGTATATTTTTCTTGGATGGGGAAGAAGATTTGTGAACACACACCCTTGCATGTGATTTCCTATCGAGCTGATCCCACAGAGCAGATGCCTATCATTACCCCCAGCCAGTGGATTCAGGTCCAGATCTTCAAAGTTGTCTGAGTAAAGTAACAGGAAGGGATCAAGAAGGGTTTACATACAGTGCCTCTTTTGAAGTCATACATCATGCAAAATTTCCATTCTCTCTATAGGAGTTACATTATTGTTAAATCCTATGTCATCTATTTTAAGCTTGACCCCCAGTTCCTTGAAAAGCTGCTGTCTATGTGTTGGTGCCTTCTCATCTGAGAGTCACAGTCCTCCTGCAGGATCTGGGCTTTGCACCTAGAGATTGTGAGGGACTGGTAACAGTGCAGCACTGCCAAGCTCTTTCTCAGCTCAGTGTACCAGAAGTTTATCTGTCTGACTTTGATCCTGAAAAGTTCTGTTACCTGCACACTTTTTTCCCTCTTTTTCATCAAGTATTTCATGTACAAAACAGAATCAGCTGATGTTACTCCTCTCATCAAGAGGAGGGGTTCTGGAGGACTTGCAAGTGAGCTCCCTGGCAACAGGGAAATCAAGGGATTCCCTCTATGGCATTTATTTCATTACAAAATAAAGAAATGGCACATGGGAAGCACTTTCTAGTAGGGCTTAAGTTAAGCATCACTGACCCTCTGCTACAAAGTAGCTATCTTCAGTCTTGTATTTCTGGACCACTCCTGGATTACAAAGAATAACTGTGCTACTCTTGTTCCTCCTCAGTCCTTTTTGTTTGAATAGAATAGATCCACCAGATCCATGTTTTGACACATGCAAGGGTCTGTTGTCTCTTCACACTGAGCTGGCATCAAAATGTTGAGATTCTTTAACTGAATACGCTGGCAGCTTTCTGCATTTCATTGCACCAGTTTTGCAAACTAATTACCAAGTGTGTGCTAGAAGATTGGCTTTCATAGTTTCTTTCATCAATTTAAAAAACAAAAAAAGAGAATTTCCTTTGTATCTGAATAACATAATCAGTAATTTCATCAGACCAACATTCACAGGTGGTTTAAGGTGGGCATATATAAAGCAAAATCCTCAGTCCTTCTTGGCAGCTATCTTCCAGGTGTGTAGGGGCTCTCAAAGAGAGGCAGTTGCCTTTTAGTGTCAGATGGCCAGCTGGCCAGCCAACTCCTTACCCACACCAGCATGATCAGCAACAACCTTCCTCTTCCCTAAATACCTGTGGAATTCATTTCAAAACTTGGCAACCAGTCTTCACACTCCTGGAAAGTAAAGCCTATCACCACAGACAGCCATGCCACTAACTGCATCACATTGAGCTACCAGTGTTTCGTCTCTTGGAGATTTTTCGTTGTATGGCACTTTCTCCAAGGAGACATCCAAAATGGAAGCTCAGTTAATGCCAGCTGTGTTTATTTCCTTCCCTAGGAGGAGACATCCATTTCTAAAGGGACTAGCCTGACACCACCAGCTTCCTGTTGAGAGCCCACCCACACAATGTGTCTGTTGCTCACCTGGCCAGTGGAAGGCTGGATCTGCTGGTTGTGACTGCAGGGATGGAGCTAGACTCCAGCAGGCTACTGATGGGTGAAAGCCTCCTTAACACATCTTTCACACTCCACCCTTCAGGCTTTGATGCCATCAAATGTATGAAAGGGTGAAGTTCATGGTTGGGTCTTTTGAATTTAGATTGCAGAAAAACATCATTCAAGATGTATAGACTTCCTGCCTTCTCTAAAAGATACATTCATTGTCCACATCATAGTCTGGATTTCATGGCATCCATGACCCAGAAAAAACTGTATCTCATGGTCTATTTCTACAGCCTGCATGCTCCATACCAGCTGAAGCTCTGACAGAAGAGATAGCCCCTACATCAAGAAACCATGCATGAAGAACTGCACTGTAGAAGTAGGTAACTCAATGTCAGGTGGAGTGCCATGGGTTTCTGCTCCAGTCTGGAAATATGGGAACAGGTAAATGTTCCTGTAGGCATGAGTAGGTCACAGGGTGACTATAAGCCACCAGTGCAACACAAGCAAATGTCTTCTTGTGTGTCAGGCAAGATATTTCCATAGGAAAGGCAAGCATTGTGCAAACCCTGGTGAGAGCTCACCTGTACCACTATGGACATTTCTCATTTCTCAGGTTCAAGAAAGAGAAATTCCATCAGGGGTGAAGGCAGACAAAGACTAAGCAGGTGATTAGGGACATGGAGGGCCTGCGGAAGAAGACGATGACTAGAAGGAGCAAGACAAAGACTGAGAGGGCTGCCATCACTCTCCAGAAAGGTAGCAAGGATGAAGGCCAAAGAAAGAAAAGAGCTACTGAAGTGCAAGGAAAAAGATGGTCAAGGACACAAACCAATTCAGTACTTCTTTCCAAGAGGAAAACCTCACCGTCAACAGTGTAGTAGCAAATGTCCCTCGGTGCATTGCTAAGGAATGGTGAGGAAATCATGCATGGTCTGTACGTCTCTGCAAAGTTCATGCAGAGGGAACCAAAATCCTGCCTTTCACCTCTGGCATCACCACAACCAAAAGAGTGTACATGATAGAAATGCCTTTATTTACATAGTCTCAATGTACCTACCAATTTTGGTACCAATGTACAAAATGACAAGAATAGTACCTTCTTTCTGCTTTCAGGACTCAAAATACTAAATCCTAAAGGAAAAAAGAGGTTTGCCAGGCTTTTAGATAAGATCTGAACATCTTCCCACAAATGGAGGTAGGCAAATAACTCTCAGAAACATTAAAGTCACCAATGAGCTCTAAAAGTTTTATGCCGTGGCTGAAGCGCACTTTGTATCCCATATAAACACAGCCAACTGCACAGCTGGGGTTCAGTGGGAAAAGGGGATGTGAGGGTGATAGCAGCAATGGGCTATTTTTACAGTTTGGAAGAGTTGTTTTTTGCCTGGCTGTGCTTTCGGCACAGATCCAAATATTCTAGGTCTGAAAAGGACCAGCCTTTCCACCACGCCAGTGTAACCTGAGCTCCCTTGTTTTTCAAAGGCTGTGTTATTTCCATGGTGGTCTTTTCTCACCATCCATCCCAACCTATGGCTCTGGTTACACTTTGGCTTTCCTCTAGGCCATGGTTGCTGAAATCACCCCCCTTGCACCCCTGGAAAGGGTTTGTGTCCAGCCAGATCAAGTCCTGGTCCTCCTTGCTGCATGACCTCATGGCTCTGGTGCAGAGAGGGGACGGCTAATAGGGGTGGTCCCTGGGCTGCAGGGTTGGTTTCTGCCATGGCCTGAGAGAAGAGTAACAGCACAAGGTTTGTCCTTGGGAGCCGAGTGGCAGAGGACACGTCAGGGACGCCCAGCAGCTATGCCCGGTGCATGGCCACCAAGGGCAGGGACAGCCCCCTGGGCACAGGGGCTGCCTCGGGGCCAGCACCCCAAAGGCCTTCCTCCAAAGGATGCTGGGCGGAGGGGCGGTGGGCGGGGCTGCGCATGGGGGCCCCAGTCACACCCATGTCACAGGGCCACCACCCGGCAACGCAGCAGTCACAATGCCCCGGGACAGGATAAAAGGGAGCATCTTCCCATCGGGACAGAGCTGGCCTGGGGGCAGCTCGAAGACATCCAAGAGGAAGACCTTGAGGAGCCAGCAAAACTACTTGGAGGGGGCTGAGGGAGGAAGAACGGGGGCTGGACGAGGCTGCTGGAGAGGAGAAGAACCAGCAAGAGCTGGAGGTGCCTGAGGCTATCTGGCCTTTTCATCTGGAGAGCAGTGGCAAGAGCAAGGGAATGCCTTCTTGAGGAGCACTGCAGAGCTTGCTGTCCTCATCCCCTGCAGAGCCAGTGGCAGCAGCTGTAAGAAACAGGATGCAGAGATGTTGCCGGGGTCCCTGTGTTTAGGAGCACCCACTGGTGTCCTGCCAGGCGTGGGAAGGATTCTTGCCCCCCTAAGGTCGATCAGGCTGGGGACATTTGGCCACTCTGGGAAGCGCCAGAGATGGCTCCAGGTTGAGGGAGAATAGGGACGGGGCATCTCCTGGGAGGCGTGACCAGCCTGTGGGACGAGGAGACAGGTCTTGCTCACATGCTCAGGGAATAGCCGATCGCCAGCACTGGGGTCAGGAAGGAATTTTCCCCCGGGGCAGATTGGCACTGGTCCCCGGGGGTTTTTTGCCTTCCTCTGCAGCATTGAGCATGACCACTTGTCAGGGCAGGGCTCCTCTGGTCCATTTTGGCTAGGTTACTGCCTGCTGCTCATGCACCACGAAGATGGCCTCTCGTGCCCTGCAGCTGAGGGGAGGAAGGCTTTTTTTCCCCCAAGGTGGGTTAGCAAGTGTCCCTGGGGTTTTTTGCCTTCCTCTGCAGCACTGAGCACGGCCCCTTGCCAGGCCTCCTTTGGGCCATTTTGGCCAGGTGCCTGCTGCTCCTGCTCCACGAAGGTGGCCCTCGTGCCCCAAATCCGGGGGGAGGAAGCTTTCTCGTAACCCAGGGCAGGCCCCCAGGGTGGCCCCCAGGGTGGTCCCCAGGGTTTGCTTCTTTTCCTCTGTAGCATTGAGCACAGCCCCTTGCCAGGACTCCTCTGGGCCATTTTGGAGAGGTTCTTGCCTGCTGCTCTTGCACCTCCAAGGTGCTACTTGTGCCCTGGCTCTCTCAGGCTCTCTTTCCCATTGCAAGCTTGTAGCAGGAGCAAGCTCTGCTCTTCCCTTGGCTCCATTTCCCCAGGGGTTCTTGCTTGTCCTTGGAAGGGCTCCAGGCTTGCTGCACCATCAGGAGCTGCCACTTTTCAGCTCTCCCTGCGTGCAACACAAGTGTGGGACAGGCACGAGAGTGCTTTTCATGCATCACTGGCCAAGAAGCACAACGGAGCAAGTTTTGGAAGGCAAAAAGGATGCTTGTCATCAATATATGTCCTATTTTGGAAAATGCCCCACCGTACCACAAACCTCTTTTTCTTCTTCTTCTTTTGTGCGTGGTTGGGCCTAATCCTCATTCTTCAAGTTCTCACTCTTCAGGAAACAAGGACTGCTTGGCATGTATTCCTGCTGCTACTTTCTGTAGCTCTGTGACTTGCCTTTGCCATCCTGCAAGGGATGTTTTTTCAAGCTAAACTGAAGCCTGCTCCTGGCTACACATGCATGTTGTGTTAATGCTTGTAAGCATTGGCTCTGAAACAAATTCAGAAAAACAACATAAAATGACATAAAATGACATAAAATCTAAAAAAAATTCTGTTTCCACTTGTAACCTTTCTGATTTGTGACCTTGAAAATGTTTTTGGAGTTGAAAAACCCCTGACATTTCAGGCAAATAATAGTCTTATCGTTATTTGACTCATGGTGAGCACAGGGAATAGAATAGAATAGAATAGAATAGAATAGAATAGAATAGAATAGAATAGAATAGAACAGTTGTGCGATGTTATGCATATAGTTCTGCATGACAAGCTATGACCCAGGCCTGAGGGGTCCATCCAGGAGAGCAGATCCCTGCAGGGCAGGTCCCAGGCCCATCCAGGAGAGAGGGGCAGAGACAGTGGTTGGTCACCCAGACCAACAGTCGAGGTGTTGCACACCTGCAACATTGCTCAGGTGGGAACTGAAGGCCCCAGGCGGAGCCGAGACACCACGTCCCCTGGGCCCTTGGCAGGAGATGGTGTGGGTGGGTGTCCAAGGGGAGGCCGGTCCCAGCCACTGAGGCCTATGAGCACCCCCAGGACCCTGGCAGAAGTAGATCTGCACTGCTCATATGTTCTCCTTTAGGCATTTATCATTTGCCATCCTGGAGACCGAGTGTTGGCCCAGATGGACCTTCGCTCTGATGGAGTACTGTTGTTCTCTGGCTCTTTTGTTTTTCCAAGGGAAAAAGTTCAGGCATTTCTAAAAATGAGTACAAGGAGAAGAAACCTAAATCCACAGGGAAATGAACAAGTATTGCTCACATCAAAAAGGTTTGCAACCATTTAGTTCCGGAGCACTTCCTACTTCAGACTGAGGAGCCTCACTAGCGTCAGAGATGTGGGGTTTTGCCATTCTGTGGAAACCCAGCTAAACTGGACGAACATAGAAGACATTCAAAAGCCGCAGTGCCCACATGCTTTTTGCAGATTTGTTCAGGTGGTCAAATTATCTCAAGGTGATCCACAGCTCTCACCCCCATCAGAAGGTACATGCCTCCTTCCCACAACGTGACAGACCCAGTGCCTAGAATGGGACACAATTACCCATTCAGTCCCTTCTGCTAGTGCAGGCCTGGGAAGAAATGTCATCAGAGATTTCCTCAGCATGTACTGCTAGGGAAAGAAGGAGGGAGGAAGAAGAATCGAATTGAATCAAATCGAATCAGAGAGTTGAGCTGAAAGGGACCTACCATGATTGTCAAGTGCATCTGCCTGACCACTTCAGGGCTGACCAAAAGTTAAGACATGTTAATAAGGATGTTGTCCAAATGCCTCTTCAACGCTGACCGCCCATGGGGTATCAACAATGTCTCTAGGAAGCCTGTTCCAGGGTTTGAACACCTTCTTGGTAAAGAAATGTTTCCTCATGTCAAGTCTGAACCTCTCCTGAGGGACGCAGCTTTGAGCCATTCCCACATATCCTGGCACTGGATCCCAGGGAGGAGAGATCAGCACCTCCTTCTTCACTTGCCCTCCTCAGGAAGCTGTCGAGAGCAATGAGGTCACCCCTCAGCCTCCTTCTCTCCAAACTAGACAAACCCAGTGTCCTCAGCCATTCCTCAGAGGACATGCCTTCCAGCCCCTTCCCCAGATTTGGTGTCCCCCCTGGACACATTCAAGTACCTTAACACCCTTTCGAAATTGTGGGGCCCAGAACTGCACACAGTATTCAAGATGAGGCCGCACCAGCGCTAAATACTGCTGGATAATCACCGTTCTTGACTGGCTGGTTATGCTGTGTTTGAGGCACCCCAGGATGCGGTTTGCCGTCTTGGCTACCAGGGCACACTGCTGACTCACATTGAGCCTGCTGCCAACCAGCACCCCCAGATCCCTTTCTGCAGGGCTGCTCTCCAGCCACTCCTCTCCCAATTTATACTTGTGCTCAGTGATTTGGGAAGATGTTATCCCAAAGTGACTAGATGGAACACCAAAAGCTTCAAGTCAGTCTGGGTATTAATTTTCCTCTTGTATAGCTTCTTAATGATAATGAACTGCAACAGAAGTTCAGATCCTCTCAGCCCTTTAGATCCAATGAGGTTTTAATCCCCAGTTATTATATATGAGATTATTGCATGATAATATATCAGCATCTTTTATGATAAAAATAAAATAAAGAATGTTTAAAAAATTAATATGATGGATGATAAATAATTATTACATCCATCTCCTTCTGTACTGTATAATCTTTAGGTCTTTCAGAGGATGGACTTATTTAACATTAAAACAATTCTGCATCTCACACTGAAAAACATTTGTCTAGATTGATAACAGAAATTATGAAAAACATTTGTCTAGATTGATAACAGAAATTATTATTTACTCCAGTAATCACTCTTTTAAGACTCTGTGAGCATAGCTTTGCTAGATTAGAGATGACCCTTACAGCACACATCCTATAACAGTATCCTCTAATAAACCCATTTAACATAGTGCTTTTTAAGTAGCAGTGGCTACAAAAAAATTAAGTTAATGAAGGCACCAAGAAGTCTGTGTGTTACTGAACTTAAATAAAGCTGCTTTTCCATGACCTCTTGGAAAAGACTCTTTGTTGCAAAAGTGAGGTACTTACAGGAGAAATGGTTACACTATGTAGTGGTAGTGCCTTCAAGAAGCTCCTTACTTTTGATGCAGGCAACACTTAATAGAGAGGTGTAGCAAAAAATAGTGATGTTTGGAGCTAAGGCAAAATTTGTGTATCTAGATGCAGACATGCACCTAACGAACCATTGGAAAACCAAGTAGTAAAACTCTGCTCAAAACTAGAGGCTATCCACATATTCATCCTGAGTTAATAGTTCTGGAGCCTGAATGGAGGCAGTGTTTATTCATGTTTCCTAAGTTGGAGGAGTTGCCAATCAGATGGAGACCATTAACCATTAAGGAGATCATTAACTGGGGAATTCGCAGAGAAAAATGACCAGTAGCTTGAATCAGAAGATTTCCCTTTCTTACTCATTCATATACAATGTTCATTTAGCAACCCCTGTAAAATGTCGTGCTTAATAGATGGTGAAGGTTGTTTCCTTCTCTGCTTTTGTTATTGAGATACTAAATGCTTATTATTTCAAGTTCCTTCCCAGTACTTTTCTAATACTTCCTCATCATTACTTCTTCACTTATGTAATATACTGTTATATATCACTATTCCAAAAAAATCTCAGAACACGTCATAAGATCTTACTCATTACTGAACTAATTTATTCATAAACCTGGTTTGCTTACAAGACTGTATATGTGTCAGGAGCTCACAGAGCAGCTTCCACTGAATGCTGAAAACCATCCTCACATTTCTTCTGTGTTTAAAACTGGATCCCAGCTATAGATTTTTATCTTTGTTTATGTTAGAAGTGGATGCTTGGAATCTGTTGTCTATCATAAGTCCTTTGCTCATCTGGTTACGTCCAAAGTTCAGGCTTGTAAGTGACAGAAGATTTTATAACAAATTCTTTCTTTTCCATGTTTCTTATAGTAAAAAAAAAAAAGTTAATATGACTGTATATGAAAAACAGCAGAAGATGGCAAACAGCATGAGTAATGGCTAACAAGTTGCAAATTAAATATCAAAGAGATAAGCACCAGCAGGAAAAAGCCTATCAAATTTTGTTATTCATCTAGGGGTAGGCCAATTTTGCTCTTC
Source organism: Morus bassanus (assembly GCA_031468815.1). Taxonomy (NCBI): domain Eukaryota; kingdom Metazoa; phylum Chordata; class Aves; order Suliformes; family Sulidae; genus Morus; species Morus bassanus. The sequence continues at coordinate 65,590,843 of CM062567.1, read as the reverse complement.
CGTATAAAACTTTATATAAAACTCTGTTATTAAGACATCATTGTTATAGTTCCTTTTTAAAGAGATGGCTTTAATAAATGTAGATTGTTGGGGGTTTTGGTTTGTAGGGGTTTTTTTCCTTAGCACAACTGTCTGCGTACAAAAGAAGCCTAGGAGCATGGAAAGAAATTTGCTAGCTGATCTTGACAAAAAAGCCACGCAGCATAATCATTTAAAACTTTTAGAGTACTCTTTAACTCATTTGACTTAGAGAGGCACATTTCATGCAGTTCAGAGAAACCTACATCTTGCTTATACACACCTGAAAATCATGTTGCAGAAAATGTATGCAAATCTACTAAGGATAATATTAAGTTTATAGCGTATATCTCTTACCCATGATTTCACTGTTGATTTTATTCCATGTATAATTGTACTGTAGGAAGACACAATTGAGCTTATAATAAAGAAAAAGAGCCATCATCATTATTCAAGTTTCCCAAGTGCTTCTTTATTGTATGGATTACAAATTTTAATATTACAACCCTACAATGTAGAATATTTTAAAGAACTTGCCATGTGTTTTGGCCTGTAAATAATTTAATATTCAGTTTATGCAAAAAAGGCTGGATAAGATGGGCTACCTTAGATTCTTCATTGGGATTTTAGTTAATTCAAAGTAGGATTTGTCTATTGGAATTGCAAACCAAAGAAACTACTGTACTTGTTCTTATCTTCAGTTGCACAGGGATTTTAAAATGCTTGGTTTGTGCACTAGTTGCTGACCCATCAGCTTTGGAGGAAGGAGTCCCTTAAGCTTCATTAGGTGTTGGGTTAAGCCAATAGTAAGGCCATGAATGCAAAATCACAGGACACAGTTCCAAAATTCATAGCAAGAATCCACTGGGATTTCACTATTTTTCATTAACAGGCTGTTCTCCATGTTCCTCTCATGTGAAAGCCTTAGTGAAGCTGCCAGCTGGGGATTAGGAGATTTTTACCACCTCTTTTTGTATTTTCCTTCTTTTACTCCATTTTCTTTTTCTTGATCAATCTTCGTTCAGTTGACTATACTAAGCAGACAGCTGATGCACAATAAAACAGGTACTTGATAATGAAAGCCCGCAACAAAGAGAAGCCATCCTTGTGTTTAGGCCTACGATCATCCTTTTGTCCCATTAGGACTAGCTGGTTTCTTTGTGCACCAGGCTTTTTCTGTGTGAGAATGGTCTTCACAGGCAAACACACACATCCCAGCAGTTGCCCTGTGTTCCTTACTAAGTTCTGCAATGATACAGAACCAGTTCGCAAAAATGTCTCATGTTTCACCTTCCTGAGGGCAGAGCTGGTGGGCTATAGCAGTCTAAATCTCATCCCTTGGTGTTCTAATGTTAGGTGGTTTTGGTGTTTGGAAACCACTGTTGAAATACACCACCGCAGACCTTTCAGAGGAAAGTAGATGTATCTGTAAATGGTGAATGAAATCTAGATCCTGACGGTTTCCTGGCGGTACATTTCAAGGTGTATTTTCTTTACAAAAATAGATAAACATCAAAACCCACATGTGTATGATACACCTCTACTTTGTATTCTAGGCTGGTTTTCTTAGCATCCTTTTGTATATCTTTAGCAGAGATATCTACTACTGTCCCATGACATTTCCTCAGAACATTCAAATCTTGCCTATATTGAAATTATACTTTATTATTTATCATATTACTAACCTAAATGTGTATTTTTCTATGCAAAACACTGAGACATGTGCAGCTTTAAAAGAACCTTGCTTGTTCTTGTATTTCTGCATTTGCTTTACATACTAAACACGAAAAAAGCATTAAAAAGTATGACAGAATGTGAATGAAAAATATTAAAAAAGAATAAAAATACAGTGCTGTCTTTAAACCTCCAACACTGCAATTGAGTACAATTCCAGCAAGCCACAGGTGTACACCATATGCATAGGTGAAAATGTGATTATGAGAGGTCTGATGACAGTTCTGGGTCCACAAAGCATTCATCTCAATATAAACATCTGTTAGGTATTCAAGGCAAAACTGTGCAGAATATAGAGTTATAATTGAGGTTTTAAATGCAGAGATATCAGGAAACTCCAGGTTATTGCCCCAACAGGAACTCAAATTTGATCACATTATAAAAAGATAGTATTTTTTATTAGTGTACATGATGTTAGGCTTCATGCCTTATTATACTGAGATGGAATTGTTTCAGCTCAACAGAGTGTAGGGACTACTGACTTGGAGTGATGCACTTATTTCTCAATTATGGGATTGATGCACTCTTCTGGCAGAGGGGCTCTAATGAGCTGGGCTGTTGTTAGCTGTCAATATACATTGTGAAAATCCTGTGGTTTGATTGGCTGCTCCCTGTCATAAACCAGCAATAAATATGATGTCCCCAACTTCTGTATTCCTCTGCTGATAGCTGAAGTTGCCAAATACTTTGCATTACATATAAAAGACCCTGTTATTAGATGCTCATAATTTGGCCAAACTTTAGCCATGCAGGATTAAATTTCCTGTGCCTTGTGTCTGCCTTTAGGCGAATGTCCTTTTTAATTTCTTCTAAAACCATTTCTGAGAAAGAAATAAGGGAAAACTATAATAACCACACAAGGTCTCTACACAGTTCTCTCTTCATGTCTTGCTGCATTTCCAAAACTGCAGACTCAAAGGCAAAAAAAAGTCAGCCTAAACTGCTGGGCACTGAAAACCTCGGCCTTGTGCAGTTCAGCAGCCTGGGACAAGAGAAGGTATATCATCTCTTTTATTCTCAGCATTTTTATTCTTCTAACCCCAGATCAGCCACATTTAAACAGGACTAAGGACTCACTCCTATGCCAGATCAAATGGCTTTTCACATGGTCATTCTTCCTGAGATATCAGCACTACACATATAGTTTTGTGGGGGTTTTTAAACAAATATTATAAGGGCAATTTTTTTAGCACCAAGGTGTCTCAGACTAAAGGTTTACTGTGCCCTCTCAAATACAATAGCTCAATATCATTAGTAATCAGAAATCAGGAAAACACTAATATATTACTTTGGAAGCCAGAATTGTCTTCAAGCTCAGTAGCTGAGGTTTGGACCACTGATTTGGTCCATCCTGATTTGGACCTCTAGTTTAATGAAAATAAAAGCTAAAAATAATGATTATAAAAATATCACTGAGAACTGTCAGGTGGAATCTTTGGTGCAGATTACAAAGGTATTTCCTTCCTCTTTAGGCCATTTGTCCACAGAAGGATGGGGTTGTTGTTAGGCTTGCCAGTGTATACAAGCTGATGCCACCTTTGGTGGAAGAACATCACCAGCAAAAAGACAACTACAGTCCATATCCTTACCACTGCCAACACAGTGCCAGGGAGGCTGCACTAAACTGCACCTGTTAAGGCTCTAGTTTTGTGGTTTTTTACTTTAACAACAACAGAAAACCTGCACAAAAGTGTTATGTGCAATATTTTCCTAACCTTTTCCTTTAAGGGAAAATAGTAGTGACATTTTTAACCAAGCCTTTTCCAGGAGAAAAGTAGCCAATTTTAACCCCTGCAGCCTTCATTCATAGAAACAGATTTTCCCTCCATACACACATCAGTGTATCTTTGTGAACTGAGTAGAAATGAAAGCAGAATTTGGCTCTATGTAATGAAATCTATTTTTTCCTAAAAAAAAAAAAAAAAAAAAAAACCAAAAACCTGTCAAGTTACAAATGCAAACTCTTTCTAGTTAATTTTCCTTTAATTTTATTTCTTTCCTGTTCTTTTTCCTTTTTCCCCCCTTTTTTTTCTTTCTCTCTCTTAAGCAGAATGGAAAGAGTTCTTTAACCAAACAAATGTAAATACGTAAAGTGGTAGGGATTTTTTTAAAAGTATGTTTTTCAGTTCATCTAACAAAGACATATCTGTCTGCTCGAATGATTCCTTACTGAATATGAATGAGAAGCCCTTTAATGAGGTACGGTAATTAAGCTCTGGCACGCCCCCCTAGCCCCCTGTCAGCAGCTTCCCAGGCAAACAGCCATTGAATCCGATGATTGACAAACCAGACGCTGGACATGTACTGTAGCTGATGGGGAACAATGGGCTGGGGGGCCAAGGTATCTGACGTACCCGGCTGTTTCAGCCCCATCAAAGGGCTGGGCTCCTGGGGTGTCCGTCTTGCTGTCCTTGTGGGCCTGAGCTGCACGTTTACCTGCCAGACTCTCCTGGCTCCTCTCAAGGTGTCCATCCTCAGCAAGTGCAGGCTGGGTGTGCTCCTTGCCCACTCTGTGTGTGGTTGCGCAGGACTGGGTTCACTCCTTCGGCACTCTTGTGTTGCGGCTCTCTCCTCATAAATCTTTTTAATTGTTAAAAGTCTTTAATGATAGAATAGGATTCATTATCCATTGTGTTTGCCAAAATACTATTTAATAAGTTGCTTGCTTTATTAACCCTGACAGAAAAGAAAACAGGGTCCTTTATCTCCAGCTGTTGGAGACAGATATGGGATTTGTCTGAGCAGTTTTGCTTAACACATTGCAAAATGAGTGTGTTTAACAGGTTTGGAGTGACTGGCCTACAGTTGAATTGCACACCTTTCCCTTCTGTCCTGTACTCTGGATAAATAGTATCCATGTCAGCAGCCTGCATATGTCTCAGAAATGATGCAGGAAGAAAAAAAAACACTCCAAGAAACAGCCACAACAAAAAAAAAAAAACCTAGAATCCCTGGTTTGTACCACCCTGTAACTCTTGCTGTATGATTACTCAGCAACCTAGATGGGAAGGATGCATCTTTGTTTTAACTGATTGTAGCCATATGGATTGGCATTGTGAGGGACTGCTTGATTTCCAGGCCAAGAGGTTAATTTCCTTCCTGTATGTCATCCGTTCTATAACACATGCACGTGCATTACACTGTCCTTGTGGTCATTTGGAAATACAGGTAATGATGGCCTGGCCGTAGGCTTTGTAAAGAAACTGGAAGATTATTTGAAATGTATGATGCCAACTTACATTTTGAAAGCATATACAGGGAGGAGAAATGTACTTTTCAGGGAAAAGATGGAAGAGAATGAATAATTTAAACATATCCTATCTCCTAAATAACACCAAAAATATGTGCAAATATGTAGCTATGCAAACATTATCTGAATAAGCCGTTAGTGTCATTTGTCAAAATTGGCAATCTCCTGTTATTAAAATTGAAAGCTCACCACTCTTTTTTCCTTCCTTGACTTTTTTTTTCTTCAAAAAGCAGAGATAAATCCCAGTAGTACAATTAAAACACTAGCTAAATATTACTTTGTTGGGCTTAACGATAGATTACAATGTGTGCATAATGACCCAGTTCTAGTAATATCATCTGATTTAGTAAGGAAATCAGAGTCTGCCATATGTTCACCAATAAGGTCTTAGAAATTCTTCTTCTTGTTCTTGATGTCTCAGCCAACTGCTAGCAAGGATGCTGTTTTGTCCTGAAATCGTCTTGTTTTTGAGCACCAAGCACATTAAAGTTATAAGCATGTGGCTCATTTTATCATGCCACCTCTAGGAATGAGCAGGGGGTGAATTAACAACCTGCCACCTGCCTGCCCTGAGTACCTTTATGCATGGAAGTGTTCCAGTTGCAGGCCGGTCTGAAAACTGATTTCCTGTTAACAGCCCCAGAAAGGTATACACTGTGGCTTTGGGGATATTTTAAAAGATGAAAATTAATCTTGACATTTTCCCTGAACATATTAGCACCCAATTGGCAAGATTATTTAGCTCTTATGACAAACCAGAGAGCAACATCAAAACCCAAACCAAGAAAAAGATCAAAAGAGGGAGTAAAGCAAAACTCTGCTGTGCTATTTAGCTATATATTTGCTACATTTGTTATGTATTTACAATTTGTAGACTCATGAACTACATTAATGAGCAACATATCTTTACTGTGTATAGGCCAAATCCAGACAGCGACTAAACACTTGCTGTGTACCTGTATCTACCGTGGATCATAATGGAAGCTGCAAATGTTCATCATCACTCAAGCTTTGATTGTCAGCTAGCTTATACAAACTTTTTTCTTACTGGCCCTCCTTAAATTTTGTCAGACCCATGTGCATATTAGAATCTGTTTCTCTTTGGCAGGCAGACTGGACTTTGAGCTGCCACTTCATAAGTGTCTGTCCTACCACCCTTGACTCCCATTTTCAGACAGCAGGAACTGTGGGAGTTAGCATCGCTCCAGGCTAGCAAAGAAATGATCACATTGGAATATGAACTGTTGATCATGGGGGTTTTTTTGACAGCTGATGATGATGACCTACAGTTTGAACCAGTATCTTCATTGTTCCATCAATATTCTGGCAAGTAGGAGATAATTTTGTTCTTCTGTTTCATATGGTTCTGTTTTATAATTCTTTTTTAATAATTAATTCAGGGGTTTAACTTTGCATACTTAAATAATATATATTATCATTTTCATGTTCCAATGACTCTCTTGATCTCGTATTTCTTAGATTCACAGAGCCAAAAATCTCTTTTGGCAAAACCTAGTATAACCCTTTTGGTACTAGTGGAGTTGCAGTAACTTATTCTAACATTGAGTGTGTCTAGTATTTGCACGTGTGTGTGTATATATATCTGTATATGTAAAACTCTTCATATATGTGTGGCATTTTATAACAATTTATAGATCTGAATTTTTATCTAAAATGTTTAAGCTAATATTTGTTTTAAAGGGAGCAAAGTTGTTTAACAGTACTAATGACTTGCTTAACTTGCTTCTAGATCTAGAAATATACCCTGAAAGAAGGCAGATTTAGATTGGCTATAAGTAAGAAATCCTTTACAATTAGGATGGTGAGACACTGGAACAGGTTGCCCAGCGAACGTGTGGATGCCCCATCCCTGGAGGTGTCCAAGGTGAGACTGGACACGGCTTTGAGCAACCTGATCTAATGAAAGGTGTCCCTGCCATGACGGGGGTGAGGGGGTGGACTAGATGATCATTAAAAAGTCCCTTCCAACCCAAACTACTCTGTGATTCATTCTGTGATTCTATGTGATGTAAGGTATAGGCACTAAGTATTGTGTAGTAATAAAATTTTGTATTTTACCACAGTATTGTCCTTATTTAAGGACTAGAGGAAAAGAGAGTTGGAGGTACTAAAGCACAGTGAGAGTATCTTTCATCTAAACTTTTCACTTAATTCCAGTCTGAAATTGCAGCACTCATTCCAGAGCTATCAGCAAACAAAGAGAGCACTCACTGGTTATTACAGGTCTTTCTCCATCAAGATAGTTGTATGAAATGCTTACCTAATTTTTCACAGATCTCTCTAGTACATTGTCGACAGTTAAATAGTCTAGTCAGATTGAAGTAAAATTAGTTGCTACAGCTTTTGGAGCCCCAAACTTTTCATGTTAGTGTCTGCTGAATGCAGTAGCATAAGACTGGGTGGACAGTTAGTGCAGATATCCTCTTTGCACACCCTACTTCTTGGATTTCTGCCTGAGCATCCATCATTGATAACCAATGGAGATAGGATATTTCAGACTGGGAATACAGTTAGTGTCTTTGTATGGTCCTTGAATTCTTATGATGGACTAAATCAGTCCAAATACACCTATTTAGTATGATAAAACCAAGACATTTCTCGTGACAACTCATGAAAAGCAATCATTTCAAGATGTATTCTTAATGTGGTTTCTTCTTATTCCGTGAGCTTCTTAAATAAAAATACATTAATTTATTGATATTAACAAATGCAATCTGATTAATTTCTGTATGCTTTGTATTCAGAAGGAAAGACAACACTGAACTCTAAGAATGCTAACCTGTAACACAGCACATGGGGATGTGTTTTTTTAAAAAAAGGGCTATGTTAATAATAATAATAGTAATAAAATAGGGATTTTAAAATATTTTATAGTCAGATACAGGAAGACTGTTTAAACCAAGCCTAAAAATCTTCCTTCTTCCAGTAAGCTGGACCTTCTTTTCAAACCAGGCAGTCATTTCTTTTTCTGTCTTTACAGCTCCACACATCTATTCCTGTTGTCTAATACATTAATGTTTTGCTGGGCTCTTCTTTTTCATGTTTCTGCATTTGCCATCCAAATACCAGGACCTCTTCCTGTTGGTTATCGTTCTCTCTCCTTTCCAATAGTTGGTTACTAGGTTTATTTCAAAGGCCAATTAGTCATTAGTTAAATTTTAAGGGCTTTATGGTTAGGCTAATATTTGTATCTTCAGACCCATGGTCAGTTATTAGGACTTCATCATGTAGGTGTGATAATGAAAAGACAGTCCCTTCTCTGAAGAGCTTGCAGATTAAACCATATAATGAAGACAGGAAGAGCAAATTAACAGGGAAATTATTATGATTTGTGTTATTGTCCAGTTTTTGTAACAGGAGGGGTTTGACTGAAGAACCTGGTGCGTCTGAGACTGTCTTCCATTATAAGGAACAGCAGTATGCCTACCACACACTTCTTCATGCCTAGATCCCTAAATCAAGCCACTGAGCAGCAAGAGGTACAGAGGCATTGCCACAGAGCTATGTCTGAGCTCCTGAGCCCTGCAGAGTGAATAAACTAGAAGCTACTGACTTAAAACCTGGACCCAATTTTTCAGTTCTGGAAGTTGATTAATTTGTATAGCATAATAAAACTGGTAGCAGGCATTGTCCTTGCTCTTAAGGTAAATGTTGTGGCTGCAATGTAGTGTAAATATAGCCATGCTAGCTTTAAACTGGCTAGGCAAGACATTGCTAGCAGCCTAATGAGGAATCAACACGGGCCAATTCATTGAGTATTTACCTTGCTTCTGAGATGGCTTTTGCACACCGTGCAGATGTGGCACAGCTGGGCTGCTGTTGGCACCCTGATTACTTTAATGCTAGAAGGTGACTATGGCAGAGGCAGGGCCAGAGAGCTCAGAAGGAAGTGCTGGCTGTTGAGATATTCAGAGCAGAAACAAAGGAAAACTGCCAGGAACCACTGAGGAACCTGCTGCCTCTGGCTCTCCTCTGGGGCATTGGTACATGGGACACTCCTCATGAGGAAAGGCTGAAAGGCAATGGCCTGGCTTTGCAGCTCCAGCAGCGGTGGGCTCCTTAGTAACCATCATCCACTAGATCTATCCCCACCTCAACAACATGCTGTCCTTTGCTTCTCTCCACACTCTGGCCATGCAATAGCCCAGAATATATTTTCCCCCATCCATTTGCATCCATTTGCATGGCCCATAGCTTGAGAACTGCTACAGAATCTATTTTCCTCTGTGGTCCTTACCAGGAAGGAGCTGGTTTTCCCAGTTGCCAAGCTAGTTTCTTCAGAACTTGCATTTCTCCTTGGCTTGAGCAGACTTGTACCTTATCACTGCACTGTGTGCATATCAACTATCCCTAGCTAGAAATGATGGGAAATTTTTAAGCACTTTGACAAACAGTTGTCTGTGATAGCCCAGGTAATAAAACTCCTCTTCCAGTTTCTTATTTCAGGAGTCATTTATGTTGAAATGCTTCAAAAAGGTTTTTCTTCTCTTGTGCTTCACTCAAGTAGCCTTCTTGAAGGTAGATGATTATAGAAATAATAATTAAAATTTGGTAATTTTTTTTTTATTTTATAGGGTCAGCACTGACTTTATTTTCCTCTGGCAGTGAAGTATTATTAAAAATTGTTTGATTCGATTTTTTTCTTGCACTTTTAAAAATTTCAGCAAATGCTCAGTTAAGTGGTTTGCTTGCTTTCTGCTGAAACAAACATCTCACCAAACTCAGTAAGGGAAACCCTGAAGGTGGATGTGCTTTTTTAATTTGTTCACTACTGAGCCACAGATTTCATTGGATTTTGGAGAGCTGACTGGTGTTGGAGGGTAGGTCCTCAGTTTAAAACCTTGAAATCCTTCACACGGACAGCTGTTTTAGCTAATGTAAATTGATAGACAAATGTAAATTCCTCATGGGAGGCTTGGCAGAGCCTTGACAGGAGTAACCAGATAATCAGATTGCAAATCCACTGCATGTAGAGAGCACTCTGAGTACAAGAGTCTCTTCAGACCAAGCCGTTTGTTTGCTGTTCCAAGGTATGTGTTCTGAGATCTTCGAGGGGAGGTGCACAGTCTCTGCTTTTTTGCTCAAGTGGAGGTTTGCAGTGTGGGTGACGAAGAGTGTTGTATAAAAGACATTAACAGTATTTGTGGCAGAGAATTTGGTAGAACGGTTGTGTGTAAAAAATTTGCCCAACTTTCTTAGAAAGTAATTCAGAAGTTAATAAATTTCATGTCCATCTGCCCTGAGTTTCTCCGCTTATTGTAATATCTCTGATGTTTTACAAATTCTGTATCCAGCTCTGTAGGAGTTGCTTCTCTCTCCCTCTCCCTCTCTTTTTTACTTCTAAGTCAGTAAACTATGATGTATGTGTCTCTCCCTGAATAACGTTATTATATGATGCTGCTGGAGCCCTGAATAGCTTGGCTGTGGACTGCTGAACCCTTTGAATGTAATTGTTTTAACACCATGAAATGAAGTAATGCATAAAATTGATAATAAACGGATATCTCTCTGCCTCTGCATGCAAATGAGCACTTAGCACCAGGGCACAGATGCCACCATTGTTTCCCCCCTGAAAATGACAAAGTAAGTGAAAATATCTACCAAGAGCTTAGAAAGTACGGTAGCTGCATTTTCATTATATTTTAGAATTTCACAGAGTTGGGAAAGCAAACTCTCCTGCCAACATTCAGAAAGGGGCTGGATAATGCCTGCCTGTAGTACACTGGAACATAGAGCGAAGCAAGGTTTTGTTGATTTTTTTTTTAAGATAAAGAATATAGTGATTAGTGATTCTCTTCTACTTTCATGTTTTCAATTTTACAATCTCATTTTTGTTTTTGAAACAAAGATTGTATTTTTTATCTCAGTGTCTTGCCTCCTTCTCCACCTCCTCTAAAAAGTACAGCTAGAATCAACGTGTAATACCCGTTAACCTGCAGTGCATATTAAACAGGCACATTTGGAATACCTTGGGTCTGGCTGCAGCTTTGGGTTTAACCTTTGGTTGTTTTCTAATTTGTACTTTTAGTTAATAAATATATCCAGGAACTAAAATGATTACTTTGTCTTAGAGATATTGTTCAGGCTTCGCTCGTTTCTCCTTCTGCTTTAAATAAAGGGTAGAAATCCATAAAAGAGGGGTACTATTTTATGGATTCATCCTTCCATTTTCAATCATTAGCTGCATTGCTGTTCATTTCACAAAGACATCTTACTTAGAAAAAGGTCTGAATTAGCTGGTCACATTTTTTACCTTTGCTCCTAGGTTAACAGTTTGAAGTTCCTTATTAGTGACTAAAACATATTTTTGAAGCCTTAAATAGCAATAGATCATATTCATATTTGAAACCATTATGGTTTTCACAAAGGTTTCCTAAGAGTGCAAAATTAACTTTGCAGTCATATTCTAGCTTTATAATAAAATTATCACTTGAGTTAGTGTCCAAAGTTTTGTTGAAGTCTAGACATATGACATTTGTTGATTCTGCCACATCTGAATGCCTGCTACCCGTTCATAGAGGACTGACCCCTTTTTCCTTTTCCCTTTTTTCTTTTTACAGATTGCTTGATTCCTTTCTCCAATACTCCGTAATTTCCTCCCCTCTGTCACCTCCTCCCCCTGCACCCCAGTAGCTCTGCTCCAGGTTGGAGCCTCATCCCTCATCAGTAAGTTCTCAGGATAGTCCCCTGTCTGCACAGAGAGCACTTCCACCTCTTTGTGAGGTACCAAGGATGACTTTTTTTAAACACAGCTGATTTGAAAAGTCAAACTTAAATAAAAGTTTCAGTTTATGTTAATTTAATTTAGACCAAGTCTAAGCTATTACTGAAAAGGTCAGTCCCACACCTGGCCCTTATCCCTAGCTGCATGTCCCAACTGTATCTCCCATGTTAGATCTGGTAATTGTGTGGCAAGTAAGATCATGTGTTGACCGGACAGAATTCCCCTTTTACTTTTTCTTTTGGCATATTAGCGTTCTTTTGTCCAGTCACAACCTGACCTGACTTACTTGTAGTGTCATCATTGCCAGACCTCATGCAAGAGAAGTGGCAGAAGAATGTAATCAGGTCTGGGGGAGACAGAGGCCAGTCTTGTCCACAGTAGCCTGCCTTTTTGTCAGGTTGAGTAATGTGATGTGGTACCTTAAATTCTCATAAGTTTGTGCTTTGTCTCTTTCAGTCTGAAGACCCTTTGCTGATGCTATTCAACTTTTTAGTAATCTGTCCTTTCACTTCACTTCCTTCCTGTATTTCAAGTCAATGAAGTTTTAGCTAAGCCAGTGGTTTTTGTTTTTTCTGTCATTCCTTTCCACTCATATACTTGTCACTGATATGGTTGTGTTCATTTTTTCGACTCTGCTATCTTAAGCTCCCATTATCAATTCTCCAAGTTTTTTGATTGGTTTTCTTGAAAATCATCATTTTTATTTTACTTATATCTGTTCTTCACTTTCTAATAATCACAGAGACCATTTCATGGCCTCTCCTATCTATTTTCCCTTTCTTCTTCATATTCTCCACAATTTCTTTCCCTTCATTTAGAATCATCATTAAAAAGATCTTCCCCTCCAAATGCTTTCTCCTTATGAATCAGAAAAACTATCACCAATGGAACAAAACTGTCTTACCCATTAACTATTTTCTGACAGATACATGGGTGGTTGAAATACCCCCTTAACACCGAGGCCAGGATCTTGGATTACTCTGGCTGATATTCACAAAAATCTTTGTCCAGTGGTTTGTGCTGTATCCCTTGTCCCAGAAGCACACTGTTCTCCTTTGTAGTCACTGCCAACAGACTTTCAGCAACTCTCTCTGTCCATATTATGGATAGTTTTTCCTTACCTTATCCTACCTGAACAAATTATAGTCTTCTATATTTATAGACCAGTCATAAGAAAAAAAACCACCCACCCTCCATTTTACTAATATTTTGATCACTTAGGAAAATGTCCAGATCCTCCCATTTATACCCCTTGTTCTTGTGCCAGTATATAAACATCTGCTCAGTGGGATTGTCCAGCCCTCCACATTTTGTTTCACCTCTGTGTTATGATTAATCTTGTCTTCCTTGTGTAATTCAGGCTTTCTCAAGTGACTGTCATTTTATTTCAGCTTTTTGCACAAGTCCACAGTTTGATCCTAATTTGCGGTCTTCACCTGGTTAGCAAGTGATAAACAATAATACACTTACTTGTCTTCACAAGGACTTGATGCTTGATGAACAGCTTATGTGAAAGTGTTTAACAGAAGTGCATATTTTCACTAAAGGATTATCAGTGTTCTGAAATGCATTTACCTAGCAATGAATGAATAGATGATATTACTTCCCATTTAGAAGCATAAAAAACTATTTAGTTAAACTGTATTGGTTTTGAAGTCTTTGGATGAAACATTATAACATCATTTTTAAATTTAATTTTTAATTTTGCTGTATCATAAGCATTTCTATGTATACATGTATGTCATGTCCAACACAGTCCTCCCAATGCAGAGTCAGAAATTTGTCTCATGGGAAACCTATAGAGAATCAGAATTCTGGACTTAAAATTAGATCAGGTTTCCACATCTTTTCAATTCCAAAAATCACTGATTGAAGGGAAGAAAGACAGCTTATTAATAAGTTGTTTTCAGTGTAGAATGATTAATGGAAAAACAGGATCTAATAAGAATAAGCAGCAAAAGAATGTATTTGATGGGAGTTCTTTAAATATCCCAACTTATGCTTAAATACCAGAGATGAGAGAAAAAAAGAAACCCCATATCTTCCAATAAGGAATTCAGAAAATACGTACAATGAACAGGTACTAAAGTAATTTTATGAAGTGTTTAAGTAATATACAAATAAGAAATCCCTGAATCATACAAATCTCATATCATATTCAGTGTGGTTATGAGTAAACTTATTTGATTTATGCTGCAACATAAAAATCATGAGATGATTTATGCATGGCTTTGATATAGAACTCAGTGAAATGTGATACTTTTTCTTTGAAATTCTGTTGCTTGCTCAAACTTGACCCTCATTGTAAAACTGAGGAATGTAAAAAAATCATCTGCGCTAAAACAGGGAAAAATGTATACATATATATATTCCACTCCTTCCCATCCTGGCCCACCCACTCAGAAAATATAAGTGTCCCTTTAAAGTGAAACTATTGCCTTATGATAAGACAATCTAGACAGCTTCTCAAATAATGGTCTAGGAGTCTATCCAAACACTAGTTAAATCAGTAGGCTGTTTCTCTGCTTTCTCAGTACCACAGTTGTGGATTTGAGATGAGAATCCCTTCACATTATTGTAATCACCCTCCACTTTAACCTAGAAATGGTATCACCAGTTCTGATAAAATGAAAACAGGATGATTTCAAACTCAAACCACAACTGAAGAGTAATTAAGCTAAAAAATAAACTTTGTTTGTCTATATATTTAACATATTGAAGTACAGAAATACTACACATCTAACAAAGTTCAGTTTTACAACTTTTCATGGAGTATTTACCTAACAGTCAATGATTTGAGCTTTGCTTCACTATGAACTCCAGAATAAGATACATTCTTTGGTTTACCTTCTCACTGGCATCGTTCAGTTCTTCCTTAGAGATTATATTTGAAAAACAAACAAATACTGTTGGCAGCACATGGACTTGTATGCCGTCAGCGATAACAATACTTAATTTGTCTGACTTGGGTGTATGTTTATAAGCTCTTTGGGTTCCCTTTTATTTTGCATGCACACAATACCAAGCATGAGGAGTTTCTACCTCAGTGAGACTATAAATTAAGATCTCATCCTCAGCCATTATAGACTGTAAAAGTAGCTCAATTTTAAGGAATTATGGTTTCTTTTAATGCGGCTTTGAAAGAATCTTGGATTCAGATGGGTTGAGGTGGCTAGACGTATTCTCAAGCATACAAAATCCTACGCTCAGGGCTGTAAATATGTAGGCTGAAGGGTTCAAAAGCAGAGGTGTGTTATGAGCTCTGCTGACAATTACTGCTATACTGCAAAAGAAAGTAGAAGGGTGAAAAATGAAGCAATGTGTTCAGTCTTTATCCACTACGTGTACTTGACTTAGAAGCCTAATAAAACCTATGCATATTCATAAAGAGCAGAAGACTGAGACAAAAAATAATAGAGAACAAGAATAACTCAAACGAAGGAACAGTGATGCATATTGTCTTTCCCAGTCATATGTTCTGCAAATCTGTCTGCAGAATGAGAATGAGAATACAAATAGTAAGTCTTTGTCTTCTTGTATCTTTTGTCTCTCTTATATGTTTAAGACTGCATAAATTCACTGTATGCCAGCACTTCCCCTCTATGGATTGTTAAAAGCTGTAGAGACACTTACAAAAAACTTTAACATTCTTGGGCAAATGGTAGGAAGGATTTTCAAAGCAACTTAAAGGAGTTGGTGTCCAAACCCTCCTGAGAATAGTTTCAGCCAATATTACTTTACATTCACATTACTTCAGAGTATCTTCAGGAGCTTAAAATGTAGGTATTGTCTACTCTATCAGTGATCTAGTAGGTGTCAGTTCAGCTACTACCATTGATTAGCCAGAAAACATGTTGGTATTTCTAAGAACAGATTTTGCTCTTTTTGAGATTAGTGTCTAATAACTGCAGAGGCAGTGACATGTTTTACTCTTCTCCAGGGTGCTGTGTATTATGCCTTTACAAATAACCCTGGATTAATCCTAGCTGAAAGTATACTTAACTGAGGCACCAGGGAAAGGAGGCTAGTTTCCCTAACCTATGACCATAGAGAGAGATTCACATTGCACAAATAATTATTCAACCAAAATAGGATCTGAGTTGCCTATAGGAAATATCCAGCTCTCTTTGTCCGTTGGCTGCAGAAGGAGTCTGTGGCAAACAGACTCTCAATTTGGGCACCTAATTCAAGTGCTTAGATAGGGTTCATCTAAGCAACAGCACCGAGGTCTCTCCCTCTCTTACGGTCTCTATGCTATCTAACCACTTACTGTCCTGGTTGCCTCTATACCTGATCGAAGAGCAGGGACTTTCAAAGTTGATCGTCTTGCTTCTGGCAGATGAGCCCAAACAACTGACCCTTCCCTCTCATTACTGCAGTTCTTTTGTGTTACCTGTTCTACCTAATGCATTACCTTTGGTTCAATTCGATTTTGTTTAAATTATGTTTTACTAAAGTAGTAAGTCAAGGCATGTTCTGCTTTGGCCTCACTCCTTCACTATTGACATCAGTAGGAGAAGCATCATTAGGTCAATTCTTATCACTCTTCATAGATTTTTATGGCCAGAAAAGGTCATTGTGATCATCTCTTCTGACCTGCTGTATGATATTAGCCCATAGTAGCTCACTAAGTAAATCATGCATCAAAGCTCCTACCCTGTTACAGTCAATGGGTATTCTGTCATTCCCTTTAAAGAAAGCATGTTCAAGCCTCAAGACTGATTTTGCTTTTAAGAACTTGAGTGACAAAGAAACTCTCACATCTTTTGCAGAACTAGTTTACTTATTTCTGGAAATCCTACTTCAGAAATTTTGCTTAAACAACGATCTTAACCTGAAGACTCCAGATAAATGAAGCTCACGTGAAAACACTTTATGGTCATGTGAATTCATTCCATTACACCAAAGCTCTATCTAAATCCCAGGAATTTTATCACAACATATACATTAACGAACATTTTCTTAGGTAGGTGCTTTTGATTAAGCCTTCTTGTAACAGAAGTAAGTTCAAAGTGCTAAGAATACACAATCTTTTCTGAGTGTAGAAGTAGTGGGTTTACAGCCATAACAGTCTATAAGATGCACAGTTTTTAAAGAGCAGTAGCGTTTTTTGTTGTGTAGAACATGTAGTTAGAAAAGAAGGTGCCAGGTGCAGAAGCTGAGTCCTGAGGCCTGGTAAAGGGCTCGTAAATGTTTATATTTGCAAACTGCATAACTGGTCAAACGAAAGACATTAGTTCCTCTCAGAAACAAGAAGTCTCAGATGGTAGATTTTTACCCATATCCTGGCTACACAAAAAAGGGTGGTTTGCTAGTAATGATTGTAACTCGTTATACAGTCATTTATACTGAGATTCCAGCTACTAGATTTGAGCTACCTTGTAAGGCAGAGACATGGGTAGCTGTAATCAAAATTCTTCCTTAAAATAATTAAGAACCAGAATGTGTAGCAGACTGACTTTTTCTATATTTTAGAGACCAGAGTGGAGAATTCTTTGCAAAAAAAAAAAAACTTAAATTTTCTACTTGCATTTCTTTTTATTTTTCCACACAGATATTTCAGGGGAGTCTCGTTTCAAGCATTGCATTTTAGAAGGAAAATTCACAGAAGAGTACAGACTTTATTGTCCAGATCTTCAGTTTGGAGGTAACTGAATTGATTACATATTTTCAGCTGGAAATCAACTTTATGCTGCTAGTTTGCTAGATTGCTTACTGGAGAAATTAGTGCCATCTTCTCTGATCCAGTATCTGACTACCTGGCAAGTTCATGGAGAACATGGTAGACCCTTGTATAGCCCCTACCTCTGCCTAAAGTGCCTAATCCTACAGAAAATTTCCATAATCATGAAGTTTTGAGGATTTATTCCTCTCCTACTTCACTGTTGGTGTCAATTCAGTTTGTCCAAATAATCAGACCCATCTCTAGACCCATTGCTACCCATCTCTCCCGCCTCCCAAGTGACTTTCAGAAGAGGGAATCAATTTTGCTCTCAAACTCAGGGCAATGTTTAAATCCAGCTCACCCAGGAAGTGGTGAGCCTTTGTTCAAATCCTTCTGTGAAAAAAGCAGACAGCAGATTTTCCATCTTTAGTGCCTAGTCACCATGGTAGAAGCTCTTCATACACTGGATGTACAATTTTCCCATTATCATTAAGATAAGGGGATGAGAGAAAGGAGGGTGCTGGGTCTGGTAGTAGGATACTCTGTTGTGAAAAGCACCTCACCTGGTTCCTCCAGTGATTGCTTTATTTCTACAGATAAAATAACTTCAACAAGCAGACTGAGAGCTTCCTCCCTGCCTTCCCCTCCTTGCATGTCCAACCCACTAGCAGATAGTGTGGTCCCTGGGCAGGAGCAGGGAATGTGGTTTCCAGGTCCCTCAGGCAGGGAACAAAGCTGAAGCCAGATTTCCTGCAATGCTGGTGAGCTATGGGGTAAAACACAGTAAAATTCCTTTTGGGGAGGGAAAAAATGAAGCAAAAATGCACTTTGTGTAGTTTGATATTTATTAACCAAACTAAGGCATCCACTAATCACCTGGTCTTCTAAATCTACAGTGAACTGGCTGGGTCAGAGTTTGCAGTGGTGCATCCTTTCTGTCACCACAGGAAGTCTCTCAGAGTACCTACTTTCTCTGAAGGTTTATCAGTAAACCTGTTACTAGAATCAGGGTTCCTTGATTGTCTAGACTCTTAATTTTCATCCCTATAATAAGTAATCTTGTTTAAAATAAATAAACTTACTTTCCCCTCCTATTTGTGCTATGCAAAATGAAATCATTTCAGGGTATCACCTGTATGTGCTTAAACATACTTTAAACTGCTGTGACACTTGAATTTTGTGATTAAATGTAATTGTGATTGATTACCTGCTGCCAGTCTCACCTGAATTCTAGAACTCTCATAGAAATTAAAGCTTTCATCTCAACAAGAATTACCAGTTAAAATAATTTGTAATAAGCAACACTTTCCCCTTATGTATATTCAGTAATTCTAAGAGAAGAACATTTTATTGACTGCACTTGATGCATAACTGTAATGGAAAAAGGAAGGCAGAGCCTACTAAATTTTCAGCTCTGGGAGAAGATGGATTCAGTCCCGCTGTATGTTGTTTAATATACAACTAATTCCATTCAGTGTAATAACAAAAATGTTCTCTTCCAGTGAGAACTATTTTCTTGTTGACCTCAAGAAGAGTATAGACTTTCCTGGTTCATTAAAAATAAATGTCAAAGCAAGATCATGTATAAATGTGTTTATAGCTGATTACTTCATTTTCTCATAAAATCATACGTACAGTTTTAAACCACCTATGTCATTGGTGACATGTACAATCACAATTCTAATGACATATGACAGACTTTCCCTCTCCCCCCCTCCTCTTGGCCCTATGCAAAAAGTCTTGATTAATTCCTACTGCTATGAGGGGAAGAAAGAGGGAGAGATCATTGCACCTGGGGGAAAGTGTTGGCAGCTGTACTTTAAGGACCATTTCATCTTTACGGAAGACAGAGAGTTTAGTCCATTTTCCCTAAGCCCACTTTGTAGCTATTGCAAATGTAGAGAAGAAGTTCACCCTTTATTATTTAAAAAAATAATTACTTTAATCCCTTGTGGGACCTAAATTTAAAAAATAATCTCCTTATACATATAGGTACTATAGCAGTACTGGAAAATAAACCCTATATTTAGCTGATGCTTCCAGTCTCTATTCTGCTAAATAGCCAGAGGGACCTGTGTTCTGTCGTGGTTGCTGAGTCTGTAGTAGTTAAATGGAACATGGAGCCCTTTGAAAATCTAACTCTGGACTTGTGCATACAGATCCTGAAAAGCTGGGTCATTCTTAATCTAAGCAACGTGCTTATACCCCTGACTGGAACAAGCAAGGTTCCCATCGTGTTCAGTCTTGCTCTACACTGAAGTCGCTGTAGGATCAAAGAGATGCCTCTCCAATGACCAGAGTTCCTGAATTAGTGCTTTGGCTTATGTGTCAAGACTTGGAGTTGAAGGTCCATAATTTTCACTGTGCTTTAGAAAAAAAGGGTTAGTATCCAAGTAATTAACTTTGGCTTTCTTTTCCTACTCCTTTTTCCTAGGTCCACCTAGGTGCACATCCTGTACAAATGGTGCATTGGTATTTCAAACTAATGTATTCTTTGCTGGTGACTTCTCCAAATTCTGCCCTATATACACAGTATGCTTGAAGAGGTAAGGTAAGACCTTCTTTTTCCTATAAATCCATCTTAAGACTTTGTTTCTGAGTCATGTCTTTGTTTTGTTTTGCTTTATGTTGTTTACAGATTTTAACATTTACTCTAACCAGTACAAGACTCTGAGGGTAAACATATCTACAGTGTATTTTTTTTTACATCTTTCTCCATGTGAGGACAAGGTCTGTTTATATAAATTTCTTTTCTATGAAAAGTTTTTAAAATGTTTTAACTTGCACTAATCCAGGCAAGGTTAGGATCTTCCATGGAAAGAAAGGCACACACTAAAAGCATATTGGAGCACCAGAATATTTACTGTAAGTGCCTTAACACAGACAGGCAGTAACTCACATTATACACCTAAACAAGATTGGAAGAGCATGGTGTTTGTGCTGGTGGGTATAATGAGTTCTTCCTCTCCAAACTCCATTTTAAAGCAGCTGAACACAGAGGTGTAAAGAAGAAACAGAGAATACACTTCTTACAATGCATTGGCTAGTAAGTACACCTGGGATGTACTAGTGCTAGAGGACTCATCATTTCCTGCTGATACAGGTTGGCTTCTGTGGTCTCTTGAGCAACAGGGATGTACAAGAAGATGTGACTTTCATGGACCACTCCATGGTTTGAACATTTGGTGTACTTTCAAACAAAGGAGGTACTCAAAATGGCTAAACGTTGCAGAATTTGCCTTCAAAATCAGTTAAAGTCTCTGTATAGACTTTTCAGGATGTGTGGCTCTGTCATGGGACAAAGGACACAAGAGAAGAGGAGGATGTATTGATTTTAGCTGCTTCTTTCCTTCCCCCTCCCTCAGATGGGGTACAGTGCAGTCAAAATACGCTATACACATTGATGAAAACACTGAGTGCCTATGTACATGGAGATGTGATAAGCATCTCTAAACAGGGGTAAAAATAGTCTAGACATGGTGGTATGTAAGAGAAATACAAAGTGAAAGAAGAAGAAAAGTTGTTCCCATACAACAGGGAGGAAGTGAAAGTGCCAGGCCTAATTTTACTTTTAGACAATTCTGCTGATCCTCTGTGCCAGGGCACACTTACAAAAATCTACCAAAGTTCAGCTTCTGAAGGATATTTCAAATTATAGCCACCAGCTTGTCTTGACTGCTAATTTCTCTTAGTTTACTGTGCTTTGTTTTTGAAATCTTGCCTTCTTTCTCTCTGTGTAACTCCAGCTCTTTCAAAACCTTGAGGATATTTGAAATGTGTACATAGTGCCTAAGGATTAGCATTACACAATTACAAAACTGAGGCATGAAGAGGTGAAGGTCACCTCAGACAGAGCTAACTGTGAAAGTTTTTTTCACTTTGGAGGGATAAGGGGTTTTTCATGGTGAGTTTTGGTTAGAAAAGTTACTTTAGAAGAAGTATTTTTTAAAAGTCAGTGAATAGATTTATTTACAAAAAAAAGAGAACATTTTAATGGGAGAATGAGAAACTAGTTCATCTGGTTTCACCTTTTGCATATCTGAAACTACTTTGTTTCCCTCAGTAATTTGATTTAGAGCAAAATCTACCTTGTGTTTGGTTATAACTATCACAGCATCCAGCCTTGATTTGAAGCAATCAGGAGATGGATAATCCACCATCTCCTTTGGTAGTTTGTTCCAACAGTTAATCATTCTCACTGTGGCTTATTTCCAATTGGAATTTGTCTGACTTCAGCTTTTAGCCATTGGTTCTTGTTATTTCTTTCTGTATTAGATTAAAGAGGCCTTTACTACCTTGTATTTTCTTCCTGTGAAGGCACTTACGTACTGTAATCAAACCACCTCTCAATTTTCTTTTTGATAAACTAAATGGATGGAGCTCTGTAAGTCTTCCACTGTAAAACAATTCCTTCAGGCCTCAAATAAGTTTTGTGGCTTTTTATCTCACCCTCTCCAATTTTTCAATATTCTTTTTAGAAAGTGGACACAAGCTATGTGTGCAATATCTCTGTCTCGTCCTCTAGAGATACGGTCCTTGTTGCCCTCATGTCTCTTCTGTTTATTCACCCAACAATTAGATTAACTTTTTTCACAGAATCAAAACAGAAGCTCATTGAGTTGTGTGCTCACCATACCATATGTACCCTTTTTAGAATAACTCCTTAAAGAAACATAGTCCCACATTTCTGTTTGCTTACCTGGAATTGGCTGTATTACAAACTGGACCCAGAATGCCAATGGATTCAGGTCATTCATTCTACAGGCCAGCCAGCCTCCTCCTTGCTTACTGTTTTGCCAGACTTTTTGCTATCCCCAAATTTTATCCACAGAAATATTACCACAGATATGCCACTCTTCAAAGCACTGCAAGGACCAGACACTTGGCCGATTCCTCATGCTCTGAATATACACTTTGATTAAGGTGTTTGGCCAAATGCTGCATTAGATTTGCTCAGAGTAGAAAGTTAGGTTCCCTACAAAAAGTAACATACAACTAAGCAGATACAACTAAATATCATTTCTTCCTTTAGTTAAGTTTGTGAGGCCAGTAAATGTTGCAAGTTATATTTTTTCCAATCGTGACATAGCACTAGATGTCTTTCGGTTTCCCAAACTCCTTCAGTATTCTCTGTCAGCTCTCCTTGAATTCTTACATATGATTAAGTCCACCAACTTAGAAACTTCTTTTTGCGAGTAATATTTTGTGTCCTTCTGACTTACTACTGTAGTACTTCCCAATGCATCAGGCTTATGTGACATGAACACTTTATCTTGATGTTTATACAAACAGCACCAATATTCATCATTAAAATTCAAAATTGTGTCACTATCAGCTAATGATAACACCACTCCTCTGCTAGGATTTCTTTCTGGTGAACTTGTAAGGATTCTTTCTCACTAGTTTTTGCTTGTTCATCATTTCATCCTAGCTTTAGTCCCCAGTATCCCTATTTTCTATACTAAAGTCTATATTCTAGTAGTAGTTTACATTGGTTATTTGTGTTTTTCCTCTATTTTGCCACTGTTAGTACCCTCTTGTAGTAAACGCTTTCACCCTGCTATTAAAATAAGGTGGGCTTTTCCCATACTGATGGCCATGGAAGCTGGAAGAGTTTTGGCCTTCAGACAGAGCCTGTTCTTCAAATTTTGTTCACATTTTTTCTACCTATATTTCAAATCCCCTTTTTTCCTGGTAATGTCAATATTAGCTCCAGGAGAGATATGCAGTGCCCTCAGCTCTTACTACCATGTTAAAAGAAAGCTACAAAACACTGAAGGTAGAGTCTCATTCCTTCTTCATTAGTAGGTCTAACAAGTAGATCAGGAGACGTAAACTACTGAGTCTGGTCTTTGCAGATGCTATGCTGACTCACTGTCATTGATTTATGTGCTCTACTTTCACCTACCCACCTCTTACTTGGGTTTTCTCCCCACTACATTACCCAGTCAACATTAATTGGGGTATAATGAATTCAGCACAGGAGCACCTCCTCTAGATTACTGGCCAGCTGGGGAGGGATCAATGACCTGAGGTGCAGATGTGGCCTATAAGCCCCAGTTGGTCATTAAAATGGAGGAAATGTGCTGTGCTGAGTTCATTATTACTAGAATAAAATAGTTTAAAAATATTTTAAGTGTACCATTAGAAGAGGAGGTTTCTGTCTTCTTTCGTGGCTCTGCACATGTGACACTGCAGGCTTTGCTCAAAATGTTTTCTAGTATTAATGGTCAATGTGTTGGCCAAACAGACTGGGCCACTCCACCCCTGCCAGGTTTTTAATTTGTATGTTTTTGAGTTAGACACTTCTCTCACTGTGATGACAAAATCCATCCTTGTTCTAATGGTCTTTGTTGACTTGCCACGTGGCCAGTAATGTCATTTTTTCTTATATGTCATTCATATGAGGAGGCAGGGAGCTTTCTATAAATTTATTTTCACTGGAACTAATTGTTTGGTTTAAAAGAAAGCATGCTCATTCACAGTTGTTGGGTGGTATTTCTTCTACTTTTGCCCACTGCAATTCCCTGTCAGGGAGGTAGATATGCTTCTTTGCCTGAAAATTAAAAATCATATTTACAAAAGCCTTTATTTATTTTTTCTCCAAAGCTTCATTTGCAGAAATTGTCATAGGAGCCCCAGTGCAAGTCAGTTGGATTGAGATATATTAGTAACTATCTCAGATTTGGGATAGCTTTCATACCTTTATATTTCAAGCATTTATTGTTCTGAAAGATTTGTTGACTTTTGCTGACTGAGAACCCACTCTGTGTTTAACTGCCTCTTTTATACCTGAAGCCTTTCACTTGTGTTTCTATCTACTGAAAGATTAAGAGACTTTTTTTGCGATGTGAAAAATATATTGTTATTTTGAAAAAAGTCCTCTGTTTTTGCCACTGACCAATGATGGAAAATGTCACCTTTGGATGTGAGAGCTTTCAGTCCATTAGGAGCATGTGTTTTCAGAAGGAAACTCAGGGTGAGAATACTGACCAATGGGGCATTGGCTGGAGCAGACACATAAACCGTTGAATCCATCAGCTGCATGATGGTGGTACCAGCTCAGCCTGAAATCTCAAACAGTAAGAGTTAGGAAGAACTATTTTTTCTTTTGTTTCTGATGGGAGATGGTAACAAGTTCCATAACTCTCTTTGCATTGCCAAATAAACCTGATAAATCACTGTATTATAGATATTCAATTAAATAGAAATAAGAATAATTACAGCCCATATAATTATGTATGTCACACAGGCTTACTTTTGGCCTAGTTAGTGCAAAAAGTCTATGCTCAGAAATGTGAACCATATGGAGCATGATACTTTTGTTTCTACAAAAATTCGTTCTGACATATAACATGGTTTTTTTTTAAAAATCTAACCAGCCTGAACATCTCAGCTTAAATGTTGCATATGATTTGGTTTATAGAAAACCAGTAATATAATTAGAAATGGGCTCAAATCAAAATGATAGAATTGAATATTGCAAACCACAAACTTTGGAGAAGTTTGGAGCTGGGTTTGAACTTTTCACCTTGGACCCAACTCTCACTAAATTGTAGTATATCTGACTTCATTTTATGGGTACAAATTTGCCCTTGTAAAACTCACACTCTCATTCTATCACATACTTAATTTACAGTGGAAATCTGATCACAGTCACCTCTAATTATCTGATTTGCAGCACTACTTATTGCACACAACTTATTTGCAGCACAGCTTATTACTGAAGGGCAAAAATAGGCTGTAAACCTTACAGATGCAAAATACATATAGCAGGATTCAGAAACATGGTAGGATTTGGGCTTTTGGAAAACCCTCAGATGAGCCCAGAGTTTCACACAGCTTGTTCAATGTCAAAAACTTTTTTTCTTTAATTTAAACCAACATTTTCTTCAAGGCAGACTTAAATGAAAAGCATATTTTTCTCACTGTAGGAAATGCTGAATTAGACACCAAGCATGGAACTCTCTCCAGAAAATGGACTGACACAGGTGGCTGGCTTTTGGACAGGAAGATGGGTCCAATGCTTGCTGTATTTTGATCTAAACCATCTCAACATTGCAGTGCTTCTGGCTTTGTTCAATCATTTTTTTCAGTGTCCTTGCTTTCAGTGCAGCATTTGACAACTGTGCTTGCCAGGTGCAAATGAGGACAGGGTAAGTTCAACAGTTTTGTTCTTACTGGGAAGCTCTCTGGTCACCCCTCCGCCCCCCTGCTTTTTTCTTACCTCTCTCCCCCTCTCTCTCCCCCACATTTGAATTTCTCTGTGCTCAGCCTTTTCTTTATTGTTGCTTTGTATTGTGACTGGATTTTTTTCCCCCTTCTCTTCAGTTTCACTTAACTGGAACATTAAGTAATCCTGAAGTTCTGCTATGAATTCTGAATCACTCCAAGTTTTAAGTTAATTCAAAAATGAAACAAACATGTTTGTTTCTTCTCAGCCAGGTGATATGGGTTTTTTTAATAGTTTCTCAGGACTATACAGTATCATATCTCCAATTTGACAGTATCATATTTGACCACCTTTTTAACTCATGACTTCTCACTAAAAGCACTACACAGAAAACATGCTGATCTTCTGCAGTTCAGTGGTCTTAGGCTAAAGTTGGATTTTAAAAATAGAAGAAATAAAAGGCCTGATTCTCATTCGTGGGAGATGAGAAAATGATCAGGCTTTGTGCTGGTTTGCACAACAACTCTTGAGACCCTGAAGAAATGAAAAAAATATAAATACCACAGAGGTCCAAAAAAAGGACAGGGATTCTTGGGATTCTTTTTTTTTTTTTTTTTTTTTTTTTAAGCAGGGTGGTGTGTGCATGTGTGTTCTTGTGATAAAGCTGTGAAGTTTTTGGCTGCCCTTTTCTGGCTTCTGTTGTTTTCTAGGGGCTCAGTGGGATAGATAGTTTGTGCTGTGACAGGACATGCCAACAAATTGCATCACTTCTGCCTCGGTGGCCGAGGACAATGACATGCCATATGCCCATGGCAAGAAATGAATGGGGCTCATTTACACTGGCACTGGGTGCCTTCAGCCCTGTCAGTCTTCAGAGGCTATCCATGGCAAATTGGAAAGTAGCACTGGAGTAGCAGCAGCATGAAGAGATGCAGCCTGAAAAGCTTCCAGCATTCATAACTTTATGAACAACATGCAGCTTTGAAAGGCAAAAGAACTCCATGTGACACCCTGGATGCACTTATCCCATCCCTTTGCAATTTAACCTTTCATTATCAGAAAGAAAGCGAATCACCAGTTGTTTCTCCCTGTGTGTTTTTTGCATGCCACTAAAAAAATAGAAAATTAAAAAAAAAAATCTTTGAGTAAATTCCAGCTGCAAGGAGAAAACAAAAACACAGTGGGTGTCATGCTTCATGCATTCAAAATAGTTTCTCCGCTCAAACAGACTGCCGCAAAGATTTGCCCCAAAGTTGACCCCGTTGCCTCTAGTTTGCACTCCAGCAACAACAAAACTCATATTTGACCTCTGACCTTCCTGGCAACACATCATTTGTTTCCATGTGTTGAAGCAAAGGATGATGGGTGATGATTAAAGAGCAATGGGTCTGTTGGCCTGAGACACTAATGAGGATGAAATGAGAAGGTCAGCGATCATCCTCACATGGCAAACTAGGACATGGAGCTAATCTGTTGTTAATTGTCCTTTACATTTGTTTTAAGGGCAGTGGCAGAGATAGGTGGCAGTCATATGTCTCCCTTCTTTATAATCTCTATAATTAGCATGTGAAATAGAGTTAGGCTTGCCTCAGGAAGCCTGAAATGTGCTTTTCAAGTAGGTTATCTTATTTTATTTTGTTTTATTTTATTTTGTTTTATTTTATTTTATTTTATTATTCCATTTCCAGTTCGCACAAATCCAGAGTTGGCCATAAATGACTAACTGGCAAGTGTGGAGACAGAAATTGGCCCTTTTTGTCCCTTTCACACAGGTGACACTCCACAAGCTGTGTATAACACACTTCCTTCTTCTTTTCTTCCCACTGGTGGATGTCTACCTAAATGTGCTGGGGCTGCTCTTGGGGCTTGTAGGCTGCTTGGATTTCTGCACATCTTCTCTTCCGCACCTCTCTCATGAGCCAGTTGGCCCAGTACTGTTTATCTCAAAGTTACCTAGGTCGGAAACAAGAGCATCTGGTCTTCCTGCACTGACCATCCTGTAACTTCTGTGCCCCGTCGGCCTCAGCTGACATTAAAGTGAGAAAGCAGGGGAGAATATCCTGCTCCCTGAACCAACGGCAAATGGCCAAGCCTCTCTTGTAAAATCTCAGCAGCCACAAGTTAACAGGGAATCCTAATTAAAAAAGGTACTGCTGGTATCAAAACAAATCCATCTTCAGGCTGCTGGTGTTTTTGGCAGAGCCAGCACTAAAGATGTTGGATACAAACACTTTTCCACTAGGAATCCATCTGATACATTCCAGTGAAAAAGGGAAGCTAATGGCTCTTGTCTCCTGTTTTGCTGATTCTTTCAGAGGAAGAGAAAAGAAGCCTTTAAGTGCATTTTTTACATTTTTTGGTGCTCAGTACACAATCCCTCCTTCACTTCATCAGCTGCTAACTGCTCCTGATAGACAACAGCCCTATATATTCTAACTTGTTTTGTCAGCTCTGCTGAAAAAACATGCATTCCCACTTTCACGGTGGTGTCATTTTGGTAGGATTTCTTATTTTTATTTTTTAGCCATATTCTGCCCCTGCACAACTAATGGGTGTGTTCAGTCTCTCAGAGGAAAACAAATCTGCTAGCCAAATGGCAATCAGCTGGTGAGCTAAAGCCTGAGAGCTTTAAAGTATTTGTCTAGTGAAGAGTTTACTGCAGTGCTAATCATAACACACTCATTAATTACTCATTTGGATTAAGCAGAAGGGTCAGAGGAGCCATCTTGACAATCCATGCCTATCAGTGCCCTTTTCCTGCCAATTAGTACAAAGACAATTTCAATGGCTGCAGTCTCTGCGTTTACACCTCCAGCACCACCTGCCTTCACCCTTTATCCTGCATAGCACATTAGCCACAACTGACAGCCAGCACATGGTCTTCAGTTTCAATGTGGCACCTTGTCAGGTACAAGCAAAAAATGGATTACAGGCTAGAAAAGATTCTGGGCTAGGAACCAGAAAAACACTAGTCTCCACTTCCTTCTCTGGGGTTTCTGAATGGGAGTCTTGAAGTGGATCTGTTTTTCCGTCAGCCTTTGGTACAATGAGAATGGCCATTGTAGTGATGTGATTTGTGGTCGTCAAGGCTAAACAAAAGCAGAATCCCAGATGAAAGGAGATGAACAGCTGTTCTGCTGCTATAGCACACATGGGAGAGTAAGGGTAAGAACACTGGCAGGGTGAGATGGGGGATTTCATGTCAGCCAGTTAGGTGTGTAAATTGCAAAACGAACAGCATACCTATCCTTGCCCTTTCCAGACCTAAAAGTACATGATTATAGGTGATGACACATTTCAATCTTGGAGGCTATCACAAAAGCTTCTGTTCAGGCACCTGTATCAGGAAGCTCAGCTCTCAGCTCTGTCTAGTGTTTCCAGAGTGACTCTACTGGTTGCAGTAAAATTATCCTGGATTAGTGCCAATGCAACTGTTCTCCTTTTTTCACATAAATTCTTCTTTATTATCAAAACTTTCAGATCTGTTCATGGCCTGGACAAGTTCATATTATTAGGAGAAAATAACTGAAATTTTAGGGACTCCTGATCCACCCCTTCTGCACTCCTGCAATACATACTCTGTTCTTCAGCAAATTCTGGTTTCCCTTTGAAATATATATGTTCTCAAGTGGTCTCAATACTTTATTTAAAAATGTATACAACATTAAACTATTGACAACAGATATCCTAATCTAACCATAAATATGCTTAGACATATTCTCAGTGTGTTTGCTTCTTGATTTTCCCCAGCAAGTTGGTGGGCTACCTTTGCCTCTGGCCAGGACACCAAATCCAAGTAATTGCATGCTGAACTTCTGCCCCAACCTTTTTTTAATTCACAGGCATTGCTCAGTTCTCTTGCAACTATCTCCCAGTTTGGATGGAAACTACGATGTCTTGGATGCAACTGCTAGCAAATGCTGCCAGTTTAATGGCACTGACATTCTTTTCAAACTTTATTCTTTAGCCACTGAGGTATATAATCTTTTTATATATTTCCTCAAAGTCTTATGTGGACTCCAAGTTTGAGTAGAGATTAACATGAGAATTCAGGATGTACAGGAAAGGACTGTATTTTACCAGTTCTCTCGTGGGGGAATCAGTGGTTTTCTGTGTATAATGGAGGTGGGGGAGTACAGTCAGGACCAAAATAAGCCTGTGTGTATGTAATCTCTGCTTGCTGTCATGTTTTTCCCTCATATTCTCCAGACCTTGAACCTGCATGGATTATAGTAATTTAAAAGCCCACTGCATTCTTTTTGTTATACTTCAACAACTCAGTCACCTGAAATATCTGAGCAAATGAATCCCAGGGTTAAACACCAGGGCACTGGCTGAAGGCATTCCTTGTGATGTATCCTTGGCTTCACGGTTTTCACCTCTTGGTTTCTTCTCCTTGGTTCGCAAAAGGCTAAGTGTTTTAAAATAAAGTTTCCCTTCAGAAGTGGAGAAGTAACTGGGTGATAAAACCACAGCATAAATACAGAAGCCAGTGAAATTCCTTTGGGATGGGCTCCAAGGTCGTAGGCTTACCTTATTTTCCAGGAGGACTGGTGGAGTTCTGGAAGTACAGAGATGACCGACCGAGTGATTGTTTCACTACTTTTAACTAAAACATTAATTTTAAGCTTCAAACGCCTCCTTCCTGGATACAAAGAGAAACATAGTTAAAAAGCTGCAAAGCCAGATCAGCATGTGTTAGAAGCAAATGTACTAGCATAAAACTACTTGCAGTATTGGCTGTGCATTTGTTAAATACACACGTACAGTTCCTTGAGGTGTTTGCAGCAGAACTATGTCAGTGCCTCTTCCTTGGTGAAAAGAAAGAGTGCCAAGCTACTTATAGGACTCAGCTAAAATTTGAATAATTGGGATTAAACCACAGAGTAACGACTTTGAAAAGCTAATGATTGAAGAGCTGCAAGCAGTAAATAAATATATTTTGCAAACTACTAAGTTGCCTGTGACTTTTTCAAGTAAAGAGAGGGAGACTTTTCTCTAGTAAATTACTATCTGAGAACCCTTTGATCATATCTGCATCTACCATACTTGCTGTGTCCATTCAAAGCAGTGTTTCCACTTGAACATGTACAAAAACTACAAGTCACACAGAGAAAGCATTGGCCACTTTGTAGAAACTTTTGATAATGGTAAATCATATGCATATGCCTATCTCATGAACTCTCCCTCTGTGTTAATCAACAGAATATCACGTTCAAAATGAAGCTACACCTGTTCTGTGCCACACATCTCAGAGAAAATTATGGTTTAACTTCTGTAACCAGAAGTGGAGACATGTCAGAGGCACATTAAGTGAGTAAACCGCTTGTTTTCTTTGACATAAATCATCTCTGTCTTTAAAAAATCACACTGGAGTATCACTTTTGCACCTTTACCTGACAAACAGCAGAGTCACAAACTGTTATGCCTTTTTAGCAGAAAACTGAAAGAGGAACAGAATTTGCATCTTTGGATGTTAACCTAAAAATATTGTTTCCTTAAATTCAGTAGATGTTTATTAAATATTTCTAATAATCAGCTTAAACATTTTTTGCGACACGTTGGCAATTAGTTCACTTAGCAGAAGCTGGAATTCACAGGAATTGGGAATTTTACTGACAGCATGACCTGGTAAGCTTGGTATGCTGGTAAAGGTAACTTTATCCAGTATGAAGTTAAATTAAGTTGTGATCTTCCCTGCCACTGCAAGAGAATTTCTTAGAGATAGGGGGATATATTTTTGTTTGCTGTGTTTTGTGACCTGGGTGAAATTCTGTTACTAGAAAGGGGCAGTGTCTTGCACATCCAAAGTAGGGTGAGGTAGGGCCTCTAGGTCCTAGATACCCATCTACTGCCAACCCAGGAGACATCTGGACTCAAAAGGTGCTTAGAGAGCTCCTCATCTGCCTGGAGTTCAGGTGCAATGACAGGTGATGACAACCTGAGCATCCTGGTGCCTGGCTTGCACCTTAAGGCCAAGCAGTCATTTGACAATATACAGAAGCATTCCCAGGAGTGCAGCCCTTTCCTAGAAGAAAACACTTGACCATGACTTTCCTCCTTCCTGAGAGAAATCTCAGACTCAGTGAATTATTTGTTGTATAGTCACGTAGCATTCATGGGAAAGATATTCCTTTTCACTCCTGCATAAAGTATGTAACCTTGAAGAGGTGAAAGATATGCACTTTAAGCTTCTCAGGCATTGGTGGGACACAAACCTGTCTCTACCCTATTCTAGGTAAGAGTTTCTGACCACAGGCACATGAGACAGACCTGTATCACCTATATGCCAGAGTATTTAACTGAGATGGCACTTTAATGAAACAGTAGAAAGGGAAATGCATAAGTAGGGAAATAACTGTGAAAGAGGAAGAGAACTGTCCTTTTTTTTCCCCATCTGCTGCTCACCCAACCCTTAATAAACAACTGTGGTTTTAAACAAAACTATTTAAAGAATGTTGCATTTCATTTTAAGTTTTTAAAGGATCAGTTACACATGCAAGTGAAAATGATGCTACCACCACACTTCCACCACTACCACACTTTAAAAGAACAAGCTTGTTCTATGCAAACAGAAGATGTAGACAACTACTTTTAATTAAAGCTTCTGGGCTGCAGACCACGGGAAGGAAGAAAGGGACTTCCACCCATTAGGCCTCTGTTTGCCAAGAATGACTGTTTAAGACATATCTTCTTCTGCAGCATTTCATATTGGCTGGCTCTAGGCAGCTCTGTCCTCTGTGTATGGATTTTTTTTAACAATTTATCTGAGACAGTTACTATTGCGATGTATTATATAGGTATCCCAAGCATCTAGGAACCTGTTACTAATAGTGAAAATAAACATCCCTTGAATCATTCCAGAGATGATAATTAATTACCAGAACTAAATAAGTAATTAAGAATAATAGCTTCGCTTAGTCAATAAAATTTAACCAATTAAAAATACCCCACAAGTATCATTGTCGCACATGTCATTTGTGTTTTGGATTCTCTCTTGGTTATCTTTGTGTAGAACAGTTGCTTACAGACATAATGCCATGACTAGCATTATGACATAAGACAGAAGGGCTGAGTCAGTCTCTCACACTGATTCTGCCAGTGTTCAGTGAACACAGGTTTCCATAGGTCTTGAGTTATGGGCCATGAAGGAAGTCACCTAAGGAAGGGCAAGAAGAGCACTAACAGCCCAGCTCTTCTGTATTTTTTAGTCTCTGTGCACTGGCTCGCAACTCTCTACCAGTCTAATTGGTGCGATGCCCCAGTCTGAACTCCCTACTTTTGGCAATGCAAGGCTCTGACTCCTTGGGCACCTGTGGGAACCTCATTTTGTGAGAGAGGATTCTAGACTTATTACCACAGACCAAACTTGTGCCAACAGCAGCTGATGTGAACATAGAGTAGATTTGACCCATTATAACTAGATTGACCTCACATGAATACCTCATTCAAGTAACTCAAGAAAAGCTATTCAGCACTTTAAAGGCCAGAGGTTTAATCCCCTTAAGTTGTTCTGGATAAATGTACATGACTGAAAAGGTTTACATCCCTGACCTAGAACAGATGGTGTGTATCAATAGAATACAGACTTTCTAGACACTTCATATTTTTACACTATGTGCATCTGCTTTTTTACTTTTTCAGATGCTAGATGCCTACCTAATACGTGTAGGCCAGGGTATGTTTGAGGTAGAAAGAGACAAGGCATGGGTCTGTTTTAACTTCTTTGTCTAAACATTCAGCTTCTATTGAAGCTATTTAGCAAGTCCTTTCAGCTTAATAAGACTGCTGACTTTCAGTGTCAATAACTCAATAACAGGCAGGAGTGTATAGCTAAATATACATCATCTGTTTTTACAGGCAGACAGGGTGGGGGCATCAAGGAATTGCATTTTCAGGCGCTTATCTTTAGAACACTTAACCACCCAGTCCCAAAACCACCACTGAAGTCTCTTCTGGAGACTTCATAGCCCCTGTAGACTTCAGAAATACTTTGAATCAGTCCTTAAAAGCTAGATGAAATTAGTAGCTTTGAAAGTATGGTTGAAAATTACATGTTCTGTGCATTCAGCAAGATATAGAAGCACAACACTGGTGATAATGTAGTTTTTTTGAAAGATTTTTAAAGGCAGTGCAGAGTGCTTATATTTCCTGTGGTAGCTGTCCCACTCCTATATGGGTGCTGGGGGATATACAGAGAGAAGCATGGGCAAACTCTAGAATAAGTAAATACCTGACCTGCACCCAAAAATAACTCTAAACACAGACTTAAATTTTAGGAAGCAAAACTGTAAAAACAATTTCACTCTCTTAAACTTCATATCTCAAACTTAGTGTTCAGACACAGAGAGTATGACCTCTCCCTCTCGTCCTCCTCCTTTGCTGCAGGTTGGGTAACTAGTTGTACACTGCTGTCTTATTTTCCCCTGCTTTCTTTGCAGAGAGGCTGTGAGACTGGCACATCATCCTTCCATCACTGCACAGAGTCTGGTGTACCATTAATCAGGTCAGCCAATCAGCATGCAGGGATTAGCATAATGTACAGACACACTTAATCAGGTCTACTATACAGTTAATCATGTGTATGCTAATAGTTATGGAGGATTAACCATTTAGGACACTGGCTTTCTGTTCTGATTGGCTGTGTTTCCTACCTGTTAACTTTCCCTCTCTTATTTTTGGGGTTATTTTTCCTGTTTATTCCTCCCACCCAAAAGTGTTACTGCTGAAAATGTTTCTGTAAGGCTGCCTATATAGTTAAGGATACATTTAAATAATGGGGAAAACCCCAAAATCGTGGGCAGATTCAAATGTTGGATTCACAAACTGATCTCAGACTGATAAAAATATTATTTTTTATGGAAAAGGATACATGACTCTCCTTCCTCAGAAAGTGTTCTTGATCTCAAGAGCTAGGCATACAAATTACAGTTTAATCACCAAACTATGTTAATTTCTGAGATAGATTTTGAATTTCTGAACTAACTTTTAATGGCAAAGGACCTGAATGTATTAACTTTTGGTAATCAAAAGCAAAACACAGCAATAAGATTCTTTGGCTATTTACTGGAAATTGGTAGAGAGAGGGAACAAATAGCAGCCAAAAGTAATCCCTCAAGCCACCCTGTAACTGAACGTTTGCATATAGTCAGGGCTATCAATGCAAGGGCTGAAGGATTCAGTCAGAAGGAAGGGTGGAGTAGTTAGGAGAAGGGGTGGGGGGAGAGGCTGAGTGAGGGACACAGAAAAAATGAGCCTGCCAGTGGTTAATTGAGCATATAGATTCCTAATGTGTCAGGCACTACCCTCTCAGATGAAGGATGACACTTTTTAGGACACATCTTCCTTTGTTACCATTTTAAGACTAATGAAGCCTGCAATTCATAAACCTGATGCTGGGCACTTATCTGCTGCCAGGGCAATCGGTACAGCAGAATACTATAACTTTGTGTGTACAGGTTTTAAATATGTGCTTTTTGGGCATATAGCACAGAATTGTGATGTAAACAGTTGCAGCTCTGGATAACATTTCTAGAGGGGAAAAATAATTTGCAAATGCAAGAACATATTATCCAGCTACCCGTCATGTAGCTAATTTTTAAAATCAGATAGTCTTAAGTGATTAAGAGAACATTTTTGTATTTTTTTCTTCTTTTCTT
Source organism: Morus bassanus (assembly GCA_031468815.1). NCBI lineage: Eukaryota > Metazoa > Chordata > Aves > Suliformes > Sulidae > Morus > Morus bassanus. The sequence goes on along the minus strand of CM062567.1, from coordinate 65,555,599 downwards.
CTTTTTTCTTTTTCCTTTTTTAAGTGAGCTGGGCCTGTTTACTTTTATAGTCTCTAAACAGCAAGGCTCCATTATACAAAAGTTGTGGTTTTTTTCCCCTGCCTTCAGGTCACTTGTTAATGAGCTGAGCACTGGGAGAGGATGGAAGCGATTACAATGGAATATGGGCAGAGATATTTCCTTTATGTTTCCATAGAATTATGAAAGTGAGCAAGAGAAAAAAGTGATGTTTAATCAGCAGTCCATGGAGACACTTTTCTTTGGAGGTTGACGAGAGCACCCTAAAACCAGTTGGACAGAATTTGGGTGCCAGTTAGAGGAGCGCCAGGACCCACCTCAGCCCCGGCTTGTGTAGTCTCTGACCTCCTTAACCTCTGCAGGGCTTCCTTTATGAGTGTTCCCAGCCAGATGGTCGAGTCATCAAACCTTTATGAGCACAAACTCCTTTTACCACTTCACAGTTTCTTCCAGCCTAAAAGCAGGGAGGGTAGATGTGTGAGGAAAAGAAGCTAAAAGGTGTTAAAGATAAAAACAAGACGTGGGGGTGCCTTCATTCTGAATTAGTAACTTAGTGTGATGTCTATGGTTTTGGTGTTGCCTGCCTGTGTTAATGTTATTATGAATGAGTTTAGATCTTCCAGTACAAAATGCTTAAATGGAAAAGCATAGAATTATTTCCCACCATAGACATTCACTTTATTATACTACTATATGAGCATTTAGATTTATTTTTTTTAAAAAAACTCTTCTGTTTCTAATTATTTGTGACATTTTTAATCCGTTCAGTTTTTGTGGGTTAAAACTGCAAAAGATCACTGCTCTGGTTTGGGAGGGCTGATCTGTAGTGGCAGAGAATGTTACCTACCTTCATTGGCAATAGGTGACTTAAATTACATGAGGCCTGAGCCCAGCAAAGTGACCTTGTTAACTTTATGAGAACTACACTCCAGTTTCCACCTGCATCCCAGGGAAACAACCCCACTTATGAGGAGGTCAATTTCCAAGCACTCCTCCAGGAGGAAAGTTAACTCAGTCACCGATTCCTGGATTTAAGGGTTACACTTTTCCAATTAAAGAACACACACAGAACAGCAAAACGTGTAAAACTGCAACATTGCCGAGACATGCTATAACCATCCTTTGATGCACAGAGCTAATTTTAGAACCTTTGAAATCAATTCTTATCACTAACAGGTAAAGTCAAAAAATAGAAGACCCATGAATCTAGGTGAGGTCAGACTCCTTTACAGGTTAAGGTTGATTGGTTTGCAATAAAACCACTGAGATCTGCTAGTTTTTAATGAGCTTTTCTCTGACGAGGTGAACTTGTATTGTCACTGGGGGTTGTTCTTGAGGGTGTGTTTTACATGTCTGTCTCAAACATTCCTTCTAGACCTTGCTGGTTTCCCACATTAGAAATCATCAGTTGAGTTGATGGTTGTACGCCAAGGTACAATATATTATATCAGACCTTACACCAAGCTTGCCTTAGTGAGACAAGGGCAACACTCCTTGGATGGTGATCATTTTCCATTCAATTGATTTCACTTGCAGATGATGCAGGCATAATAAATAATTCTAGCAAAGGATCTACCCTCTACTTGTGAAAAGGGATTTTGACTCAAGGGCCAGTGAATTTCTTTTGAGGAGAAGGTAAGTAGTATGTACTGTGGAAATATAGTTTGCCACTTTGCTGTAGGAATAGTAGGCACCTAGATGAGACTGAAAACTGTTTAACAAACAAAAAATTTGACCTTAACCACAAATAAGATGTACCTTGTAGAAGTGTTGTTTCCAGAAACCAATACTAGTGGTACAGTTTTGGTTCAATTTCTGTTATTGTTCTTTTGTAGATTTGAGGATGTGTAGGTGCTGTATGTTTAAATACCTTTTATCTTCTGTTATGTTAGGAAGAAGTAAAAGGTCTATTTTTCTGTCTTCCCATGATACCACTAGGAGGTACATAGAGCTGCCCTGGCAAGGCAGCTAGCAAATTTAGTCTCCTCACCTTCTTGCAGATTGTTTTATGGGGTTTCTATGAGGATCAATTTTGAATCTGAAACTTGTTTAACACATAGCAAATACATATTTGCTAACAGGGTTGCCAAGAAGAAGCACAAATCTAGCACAAATAGTATTGATTTTAAAAATGTAAGCATCTCATTAGAGAGCATATTTTGCAGTGCTCACCAAACTCTAGGCTGGGGCCTGGAAGATGCTAAGAAAATCAAACACAGTATAATTTGAGTAAATGGCTAAAACCTATAAAGTTCCTGTTGAAACAATATTTTAATATAGCTTTATTACAGTCATCTGGATTAAGTTATGGTGTTTGAAAGTTGTATAAAAGTTTGTAGAATATCATGTCCACACTTACACTGTAGACGGTTGGCATTGGATACCTACTTTCATCTTTTCTTGAGAAACCATCCTCACTTGTCACCCACACCCACAACATGTCTTTTTTTTTTTTTTTTTTGAGAGGAAAGTAACTCTCCAGTTATGCACACATAATGCAATTTTCTTCAAACACGTTAAGCATGGGACTGGCAGAACCTAAGAAATTCAGAGTTAAGTCTAAAACTCTGTCCTTAACTCACCCCGCTGTGCTTAGGTATTATAGCACATATGGTATGAACCCCCACTGCTCTGAGGCCCCCTGATTAAGTGCTGCAATACTGTACCTAGACACAATGTGGTGACTTAAGGAGAGAATTTCAGCTTTAACTCTGAATGTCCTGGTTCATGTGAGACTGTTAATGTTATTAGAACATAAAGTGGGTGGTTTAATACCTTATATATGGTGCTTAAACTCAGCAGCAGCTGCCAGGGACTGGGTTCCTGCACAGTTTTTTGCTGGGGGGAGGGGAAATAGGTTGTTTTCCTTGCAGTAAAAATAGAGCACAAGACCTCTTTCTAAATTAAAAGAAAGTTTTATTCACTGTGGATGAGCTACAAGAAAGTAGTGCAATCAGCAAAACAGAAACAAGCTTGGGAGGGTAAGGCTGGATCCTTTGACAGTCTGAGCAGATCCTAATGGCATTTTTGCTATAGTGAACAAAGACTGAGCTCCTTCTTTGGTCTTTGCATGTTTCTTCTCATCTAACTCTGCTTGTCTGGTAACATCTTATGAGATATTCCTAACATTTGGCAAAATCTTGGGGTCCTGATCTCAGATATTTTATGGATGCTGCTTGTGAATCCAACAGCAGTTTGGACAAAGAAATAGGCTACACAAAAAAAGCAAGTAAAGCCATAAGGATTTAGCCACCAAGTTTTTGATAACACAGTTTCTAAGTCTGAAATGTTTACTTGCACAAACCAAAACCTTATCTCACAAGTAGGCTAATTTTACTGACTATTCACAGAGGAAGATGCTACTCAGTGCTAGATTATTACCAACCAGTTTTCACTAACTGAAGATGTGTAAATAGAGTTGGAAGAGTTTTCCATAGTAAGAAAGCAAACATCAGAGCCTTCTCCTTACTTGATAAATAAAAGAGATTCAAATGTGAATGATTCAAGTAAATAAAGATTCAAATGTGGTATTTCCAGCTTATTGATCAGAGGTGATTCCTAAGAAGTGTTAGGCTATCAGAAGTGCGCAGCTGTCCAGAGCATTTTTGGCACCCCATAAAGCATGCTAAGGTACATGTAAGTTGTATCCCAGAAACACAAAGAAAGAGTTTGCTAGAACTCTTTTCTTCCTTAGTATGGATATACACATTTTTCCTACATCTTGCTCTGTGGGGTGCAGAGGAGTGGGACACCCTGGCAGCCAGTTTTTGTGTTAGCTTAAGAGACTAAGGGACATCAGCTTAAAGCAAGCAGGTCTCGAAGCATTTCAGTATGTGTTGACCGTGTCCTGAAGTCCTTGTTTAGAACTGACTCTGCATGTGTGTGTGTTTGTGTGTGTATACATAATTTTCTTCCTCTGTGTCACCTCCCCCAAGTGCACCTTCACAATGTTCACTGCTACTTCATTAGCAAACAAAGTCTCTGTTGATACGTGCTTGTTTGCTGGCTGGGTGTAGGGGGAAATGTAGAAATTCAAACTATTTCCCTTCCATTATTTCACTACTTCCATGGGCATCTAGGGATAACTCCAAGTTACACAGATACTCTTCACATACACACCCTCAGCAGAAAGTTTTACCTCCTACCACCTTGAAATGTCCTTCCCCATATTTACGTGTAGCGTGCATAGGGCATATGTTTTCCTGCTGAGGTTTTCTGGCAAGTGCAGCAATCCCTGCAGCAGTCTGCACTCACACTTCTGAAGGGCTCTGAATTCATTTGGGGGGCAGAAGGTCTTTTCCATGTGTGAGAAAGCAATGCTTCTTGCAAAAGACTTGAGAAGCCTAGGTAACTGACGGGGGGAAAAAGTATATTTATGTGCTTCTTATTAAAGAGGTATTTACATGAATATTTCTAATAAAATTAGACATTTGTGAGTCACAGAAACATGCTGTAACACTAACGTGCACACTGAGAGTTGCTGGAGAGGGCAAGCAGGATAAGATTGTTTGAGTTTTGCAGATTATGCTTAGAAATACAAAACGGAAATATTGAAATGATATATATGAACACAGAGGAATACATTGCTCATTTGTCTTTGGGAAATACCTGCAGAGAGCAAGAATTTAAAGAGGGCCAGGGTCGGGGATGGGGCCGAGAAGGTTTGAGTTGCACCTGTGGGGCTTTAGTAGGTGCCTGGCTCACCAATTTACTTCTGCGTGGCCTGGATCCTTCACACCAGGATAAGGTTCATGTTATGAAGACAAATGGAAATGAAGAGCTGTGTAATTATTAGTTTTGCTGCAAGCCGATCAATCATCTGGGATGAACTGCTCACAGAGGTCACGTATGACCTTTCGGCAGGAGTGTCGCTGGCACAGCATCCGCGGTTTGCTGGCAGCAGCCATCCCCCGCTGGCTGCATTATCACGGGCCTGGCAGCGCTAAAAGGCAGGCCAGCATTCCTTGTCACTGGGACTCTTATAATTATGACAAATGACTAAATGTGTTATTTTCAGCAAAGCAACAGCAGTCAAAAGGGGTACTTAGGGTTTGTAAGAGGTGATGGCTGGCGTGGCTTTGAAGGCTTTTCCTTTTCTTGACTTAGCGCAGACTGAATCATACATGGCCACCCCACTGGTAGCTGAGCAGCGTGTGAAACCCATTTCACACGTCTGTGCTGCCTTACAGCTGCGATGCTCTCTTTTCATCCCCAACAAAACCAGAGCCGGTGGCTGCTGCCTCTTCAAAACAGGCACACGGTTTGGTGGGGGAAACTTTGCTGGCTTTGTTTTAATCGGGATGAATGGGAAATCCCAAACACTGAAGTGTATTTTACTGGAGTCTGGGAGGTGGAGGGGAGAACAAACAAAGCCTGATAGGAAATGTAGCCCCAATGGTATTTTTGACACCAGAGCAGGCTTCTCTATCTGTAAAGACAATGGAGATGGGAGTACTAAAATGTACAAGTTAAAAAACACGCACATTTCTGCAAAGTCATTTGAAAAAAAACCAAACGAACATCAGTATCATCTTTAGTGCCTGAATCTTGTAAATGGTCCACAAATTTCCCCTTGCATCACTGAAAATCTCAAGACTAAATGTTCCAGAGACAATTTAAAAAATAGGTAGGTCAGGAGTTTGAAGCTGAGCGTGAGATAAATATTACTAAAGTATATTAATGTGTGATTTAATAGTACAGGGTGGAGGAAGGACTGTAAATGCATGGTTTGTACCACAGAAAATAAGGACTAACCCAGCTCTTAGACATAATTTGGTGCTTTCCCTGCCCTAACCTTACACAACAGTATTGCTATTGATATTTACAGATATGGATCATGTTGCATTCCCCTCGCTAAAATTATACACATGCATACAAAACCTGAAGTAATGCTGATTTACAGTGGGAAGTTAAAACACTTGATGCTTCTTTAAACAGCAGAAAAACTACTTTCTGCTGATTTTTTTTTAAACTGTGTTCAGGGACCCACTGTATTTTGTCCATTCACAAATAGTATCAGGCAAAGGAAGTATCACGAGTGAATATGCACCCTCCCAATTTGCTTTATTATCACAAGAAGTTGTGTAATTTGGGTTGTATGACTTGGACAAGGGTAAGTATTTAGGTGCTTTTCAGCTTTCAGCACAGTGATGAAATCCCTGGTAAAAAAATCAGCCTGGTGGACAGTCCCTGTTTCCTGAAAGATTTGTCCCAGCAACAGACAGCAGATAATCTCCTTGCATGTCACGGACCACAGCTAATGCCCAACAAGACAATCCAGTTCCTGGACATGCACTACGTGGCTTATCGTGCTTTAGATCATCTCTTTTTCATGGCTTTTCCTGGCTCACCTGAAGTAGAGCAGCTGGGCAGTTGGCATGCTCTGTGCCTTGCACAGCACTGGCACAGGTATGGCTTTGCCTTGCATTGCACAGATGTAGGATTCCTAATTCTCCAGTCAGCCAGCAGCAGAGGAGCTGCTGAGGACCCATGGTAGAAGTGAGAGGAAAAGAGGGCTATTTACCCTTTTTCCTACTCCCCTGCCACACCTCCTCCATTGCCTGCTTTCTATTTGATTATGTGCCCATATGGGCCCCCAGGCAGAGGGCTTGGATTACAAACAGCTTGACAGTGACACTAATTTCATACGCCTGCCACCTCATCCTGTGCCTGTAAGGTCACCTGTTACATCTAGCAGTTATGACAGAATATTTTTCCGGTAGCTTATTCAACTTATGAGGCATCACTTGGTAACGGGTCCAGACTGGCTCAGCAAAGTCTTAGCTATCCTATTCCACAAGGTAAAATAGGGCCCAGTCAAAAAATTGTTACATTTACTTTGTGGTGCTATATTTCAGGTAACTTCAGTGGAAATGCAGATGTAGGTTAATACTCTTTATTACTAAATTCAGTGTTCTGTGAACACTTTAGGTTGTCATCTTGCTTTTCTTTCATAGAGATTAATAGAGCATGAGAGCTTGATGACAAAAGAAATAAATATTTGCACTGGGGAAAATTTTAATAACCTGCTCTCCTCACACCTTTCACACTTTTTGTACTCTACATTTTCATTAATCCTGCTAAATCGTATGGGCTACAGAAATCATTCCCTTACAAACTTATTTCAACATTTAAATTACCATGGTTGTATTATTGCTGTTACAGTTTATTCCTTCTTGCACTCAGATCCTAACCAACACACTTCTCCTAAACAGCAGAATACTCCAATTAAGCAAAAGTATTAAGTTTTGGGTTCATAAACAGCAAATAAGATCACTGTAACCTTTAAATAAGTAACTTACCTTAAGTGATAGGCTATTCAACATGCCTATAACTGATATATAGACAAAAAAGGCTTGGGGGCCTAAGGTTTCCCTGCTTGTCTTTCTCTCAAAACTTTAAAACAAAGTCAACAAATTGTCAACAAAGCAAAGTCAACAAAAAACAACCCTCAAATAGTGACAAAAAATTTTTATTGCATGTCCAAAGTGATTGCTGGGAGCTGTGTGTGGACCAACCTGTGTCCATGCTAGTATGCTTGCTTTGCTTGCAGAGCAGGTTGGGTCATGCAGTCTGCCTGTTGGGAAGGGTCCCTAGCACACAGCTGTTCCCAAGCCATGTTTGGGAGGGTTTTGAGTTGATGCTAGTTAGCCTGGCCAAAAGCTTACAAGAGGCTGTGCTAAGAAAGGATTAATATCTGTCACTGGCAACAGGGAATCTTCCTTGCTGCTCTTTAATTTACTAAGGTAAGACAAGACCCATGTGTGTCAAGGACTTTTTGGCAGTCTCATAAGCACACATTCATCTCACTGACTGCAGTTGCCACAAGTGGCCATTTTGTTCCTTCTGTAGTCAGTGCAGAACATTGGCTCCTCCAGACGGGTGATCACACTGTACATTACAACGTACAGACTCTGTCTGTACACTGACAATAAAGAAAAATCTACGCCCAAACACAAAGACTTTATAAAAAATAGAAAAGGCAGATCTCAGACCATGCTGTTTTCTTACTGCTGGATTGATTCCTATGGCAATTGAGGAGCTGGGTTTGCAGCTCTGTGGCTTGAATGCTTTCTGATTTTCCATTTTCACATTATTTTGCTGATTTTTATTTAATGGGGTATCTGCTTAACTCTGTTTTCTCTGATAATGGCATTTCAAAGGAAAACACCGTGATAATTTTATTCTTTCTTTCTGGTTTCCTTCAAAAAACCCCAGAAACTTAACACTCACCCAGAATATAGTAACTTAATTTCAGAAGGAAATTGATTTCCGACATTCCTCTTAGATCCAGAGTTTGAATCATCCCATTCTATTTATGTTTTTACTTTTTTCTAGTTTGCATTTTCCAGTTACACATTCATTATGTGCTTTCAGTGTTAGGAGAATCCACCATGTTTTCATTTCTAATTCTGAGAATTTAAACCCTTTTTGAACTTCACTCTTAAATATAATAAGAGAAGGAGAGAAGAAAAACACTTTAAAGCAGTTTTTTAACCTCCAGAAAGTCTTGGAAATATCATCCTCTCTGCTCCAAAGCCCAATCCCTAATTTCAGCGTGCTCACGGTAAATAGGAAACCTATTAAGTAAATAACAGATAGTTTTTGAGGTTTTTTTTTCTTTTGCCAGAGTTTACAGCTGTAGCAAACAGTTTGATGCAGCTCTAATTTCTAATTATGACATACTGGGAGTGGAGGAGGTTGTCAGTTTTGCCTGTTCCTTTGTGAGAGACAGAATGATTTCATACTTTGTGCTGCCAACCAATTCATCCTCCTCTATTGCAAAGCTAAGAATAATCACTGCATATTACTTGATAAATAGATGTGATCAACATTGCAGAATTGCTACTAGCTTGTCATCAAAACGACCAACGAACAGCCCAAGAAAATAAATACTAGCCCAGTTCAAGATATGTGTACACCCATGTTTTTTATTTTGGGGAATTAACTCAATGAACTTCATTATAATCTGTTTCTGTGATGGGCAAGTTATTTAGGATAAAAGTGTCTTCTTCTGTCTTCAACTTCTACCAAATCAGTTATTACAAACACAAGATGGGGCAGGGGGATTAGATGTGTGGCATGCGTTAAAAGAAAACTGAGATTGCTAAAGTGTTTCCAGGGCACTTCTTAATTCAGAAGAAGTGATCCTAATGTTAGAAGAGGGATGCTGAAGCAAGAGCAGTTTTGTTTGCTAATGCAAACAGATGTGGGGATAAACTATTGAAACTAACAAGTGTATTTAATTCCCTTCAAAACATGAAGGGCTAAAGGCTGAAACTATATAAAGGGGACTCTTGAAGTGGACCAGCTGCCCAGGCCTTTTAAGTAGTCTGTACCAGCATCTTCCCCCATTTGTCCTGCTGATTATTGCTTGATTGATGAGCTGGTGTGTGCAAAGTGACCACCTGAAAGTTCTGCAGGCTTTAAGAGCTTGGTCAGTGTGTATTTGACCCTTAGAGGCCATGGATCAAATATCAGGGTTATATGCATTTCAATAACTTTGTTTTGATACTTGAAGGGGAAAAAAATTATTCACACTAGGGGGAACGAAGGAGATTAAATATTTATGCTTGAGAGCATCTCTGAAAGGATCTCAAGTGACTGCTGTCACCAGCCTCCTGGTCAACTTTTCTTAGCTTGAGCCCCTTCATCTTTTCATCTCAGAAGGGTAAAATATATATTATTGTGAAGAAGAATAGCAGAAAAGCTTTTGTAGCAGACTGTGAAGGGATTTTCAGTGAGTGGCCCCTTTTGAGGAAGGAATGGGTGTTTCCTGAGAAATGGGTAGTCCACACTGTAACCTGACTCAACAGGTCTCCAAGGTGGCCAGTAATTACTAAGAACAGAGCAAAAGTTTAATTTTCTGCAACTTCACACACAGCAGATTAAATAAAAGAAGACTACTGGTTCACCCCTGCCTGGAAATAAAAATTAAGGGAGGAAATTGGGAAATTTTAAAGGAGTTCTTACTTAATGAAAAATTTTTTCCCAAAAAAAAATTTATGTTTTTTTCAACCAATTTTTGCGATATGGAAAACATTCAAAAAGGAAACAAAAAGGATCATATGTGAATATCAAATTCCATGTGATGTGAATAATATCTCACCTGCAAATTTCAGAAGATTGATAGTGAAATTCATATAATCTGAATTTGCTGAATGATTTCCACATAAAAACACTTAACATACAAACATGTATTTTAGAAAATCCCTAAGTTTACTCACATCTATTTTTCAAGGTTTAATGTTTGAAGATGATGTTTTAGATCCTAGTGAGAGAAAACCTATGTTTACACAAAAATGTGTGTCAGTAGCACCATACGTTTCACTCTAAATTTGCAGAGGCTTTTCTTCTGCGAGATCTCATCTTATGACTAAGAGTAAAACAGATTGTTACATAAAACCTGTAATCTACACTTTCACATGCATTTTAATATGGTGTGTGTAAACACAAAACCAGTTCACTCTATAGACTGCACGTATGTAGATGTTTAACCCACACAGGTGTGCAAAATTGAATGAGATAATCCTGTTAGGGAAGGATGGAATGGAATCCACCTGTCTAGAAGGGGCAAAGGAATCTTCGGCAGCAGGCTGGCCAACTTGGTGAGGTGGGCTTTAAACTGAAGGACTGAGGGGGCGGGATCTAATGTGGCAGTGCTAATGCCATCACATCCAATGAGGGAATAAGCCAGGCCAACCAAAGCAGCGACAAAGGTGCCTTGGCTGTTTCATGAGATGACAATCACAAGAACAACCACCTCAAGGGTGTGCATGGCTATAGTGGGTCTTCATGCACCCCTCCAGGGAAACCTGCCTGCTCAACTACCTCTCTGAAATGCCGGTACACCAACGCACGCAGCATGGGGAATAAACAGGAGGAACTAGAGATCTGTGTGCGATTGCAGGTCCATGATCTCATTGCAATTACAGAGACATGGTGGGATAACTCGCGTGACTGGCATGCTGTCATGGATGGCTACGTACTTTTTAGGAAAGCCAGGCCAGCAAGGTGAGGTGGGGGACTTGCTCATTACATGAGGGAACAACTGGAATGTATTGAGCTCTGCCTAGAAGAACGAATAGAGAACTTATGGGTAAAACTTAAGGGGCAGGCAAATATGGGCAACACGGCTGTGGGCTTTGGCTACAGGCCACCTGATCAGGAAGAGGAAGTCGATGAGGCCTTCTACAGAGAGCTGGAAGTAGCCTCACAATTGCAGGCCCTGGTTCTCATGGAGGACTTCAACCACCCTGATATTTGCTGGAAAAGCAACACGGTGAGGCGCATGCAAGCCAGGAGGTTCCTGCAGAGCACTGAAGACAAATTTTTGACACGGGTAGTGGAGGAGCCAATGAGGCAAGTTGTGCTGCTGGACCTTATACTAACAAACAAAGAAGGTCTGGCTGAGGATGTGAGGGTTGGGGGTAGCCTTGGCTGCAGTGACCATGAGATGGTGGAGTTGAGGATCTTGCATGGTAAAAGCAAGGCAATAAGTAGATTACAACCCTGGACTTCAGGAGAGAGAACTTTGGCCTCTTCAGAGACCTGCTTGGAGGAATCCTATGGGTCAGGGCTCTAGAAGGTAGGGGTGGACCAAGAGTTCAAGTACCACTTCCTCTAAGCTCAAGATCGGTGCATCCCTGGGAGGAAGAAGTCAAGCAAAGGAGCCAGGAAACCCGCATGGATGAGCAAAGAGCTTCTAGAAAAAGTCAAATGGAAGAAGGAACTTTACAGTATGTGGAAAAAGGGACTGGCCACTTGGGAGGAATATAGGAATGTTGTCAGGGTACGCAGAGATGCAACGAGGAAGGCCAAGGCCCACTTGGAACAAATCTGGCAAGGGATATCAAGGATAACAAGAAGGGCTTCTTCAAATACATCTGTAATAAAAGAAAGACTGGGGAAACTGTGGGCCTGCTGCTGAACGAGGTGGGTGCCCTGGTGACGCAGGATGCAGAGAAGGCAGAGTTACTGAATGCCTTCTTTGCTTCAGTCTTTACTACTAAGGCTGACTCTCAGGCATCCCAGCCCCCAGAAGTGAGAGAGAAAATCTGGAGAAAAGATTTCCCCTTGGTTGAGGAGGACTGGGTTAGAGATCATTTAGGCAAACTAGATCCTCACAAACCCATGGGCCCTGATGGGATGCACCCATGAGTGCTGAGGGAGCTGGCGAATGTTTTTGCTAAGCCACTGTCCATCACCTTTGAAAGGTCATGGAGGACAGGAGAGGTGCCCAAGGACTGGAGGGTAGCCAATGTCACTCCAGTCTTCACAAAGGGCAAGAAGGAGGAGCCAGGAAACTATAGGCCAGTCAGCCTCACCTCCATCCCCGGAAAGGTGATGGAACAGTTCATTCTGGAGGTCATCTCCAGGCATGTAGAGGAAAAGAAGGTTATCAGAAGTAGTCCACATGGATTCACCAAGGGGAGATCATGCTTGACCAATGTGATAGCCTTCTATGATGGCATGGCTGGCTGGGTAGATGAAGGGAGAGCAGTGGATGTTGCTTACCTCAACTTCAGCAAGGCTTTTGACACTGTCTCCCATAACATCCTCAGAGGTAAGCTTAGGAAGTGTGGGTGAGATGAGTGGACAGTGAGATGGATTGAGAACTGGCTGAACGGCAGAGTTCAGAGGGTTGTGATCAATGGTGCAGAGTCTGGTTGGAGGCCTGTAACCAGCGGTGTTCCCCAGGGGTCTGTGCTGGGTCCAGTCCTGTTCAACATGTTCATCAATGACTGGGACAAAGGGACAGTGTACCCTCAACAAATTTGCTGATGATACCAAACTGGGAGGAGTGGCTGATACACCAGAAGGCTGTGCTGCCGTTCAGTGAGACCTGGACAGGCTGGAGAGCTGGGCCGAGGGCAACCTCATGAAATTCAGCCAAAGCAAGTGTAAGGTCCTGCCCCTGCGGAGGAACAACCCCATGGGCCAGTTCAGGTTGGGGGTTGGCCTGCTGGAAAGCAGCTCTGCTGATAAGGACCTGGGAGCGCTGGTGGACATTCATGGCAAGTCAACCATGAGCCAGCACTGTGCCCTTGTGGCCAAGAAGGCCAAGGGTATCCTGGGGTGCATTAAAAGGAGCGTGGCCAGCAGGTTGTGGGAGGTTATCCTTCCCCTCTACTCTGCCCTAGTGAGACCACATCTGGAGTACTGCGTCCAGTTCTGGGCTCCCAGCTTAAGAAAGACAGGAGACTACTGGAGAGAGTCCAGCAGAGAGCTACTGAGATGATGAGGGGACTGGAGCATCTCTCTTTTGAGGAAAGGCTGAGAGACCTAGGTTTGTTCAGCCTGGAGAAGAGAAGACAGAGGGGGGATCTTATAAAAGTTTATAAATACCTGAAGGGTGGGTGTCAAGAGGATGGGGCCAGATTCTTTTCAGTGGTGCCCAATGACAGGACAAGGGGCAACGGGCACAAATTGGAACACAGGAAGTTTCACCTGAATGTGAGGGAAAACTTCTTTACTTTGAGGGTGACAGAGCAGTGGAACAGGCTGCCCAGAGAGGTTGTGGAGTCTTCTTCTCTGGAAATATTCAAAATCTGCCTGGATGCAGTCCTGTGCACCCTGTTTTAGGTGTACCTGCTCAAGCAGCCGGGGTTGGACAAGATGATCTCCAGAGGTCCCTTCCAACCTCTACCATTCTGTGATTCTGTGATAATTAGCACAAATGTCACATGCACAACTCCCTTCTCACCCCTCATTCACCTCCCTCACCCCACCAAAAATCCCAACCCCTAAGGAAACCAGAATAAGGACAAGATTCCTGTGTAACAGCCTATTTCTGGGAAGAAAGCTAATGTCATTGGTTACTTGTGGAAATAAAAGTAACAGTGTGGTTGAATTTCATCCTGTCTATTTTGACTTGAGCACTGTATATCCCTGCACTCAGTATGCCAGCTGGCTGTGAAGGGTGATCCATCCCTATTCAGTGCATCGCAGAAGTAGCTTCTGTGCCAACAATTAACCTGATACTAATTTAGGGAACTGCTTCCAATTTGAGTTGATGGAAGATTCAAAGGCCCTCTTGCATCACAGGGATTATGGATATTTTATTAGTTAGCCATCCTTCTTGTTTAAAATCAGTGTGGAATAGCCTGAGTTTGTTTTCCAGACCTTAAGTCATTTTTATGACTCTTTTCTGAACCCTTTCAAACTGATCAGACTACTTTTGAAGTGGATTTAGCAGAATATGCTGGTAATAGCCTGCCAAAACATAAGTAATGTCCCTTGCCTACTTGTGTTTAAAGCCTACCTTTTTCCACCTCTCCCTTCCTTTGTGTTTTACTTTGAGGATTTGCATTTACCATCAGTCATGCATCTGAACAGAGAATATCTCTATTATGACCAACTATTATTTAATATGATCTCCAGATTTTTTTTAGTATTTTGTTTTTTCTTCCAGGTTTTCTTTTTCTAAAAACTGATAGGATTATCTTGCTCCCCAGTGTGCCGAAATTTACTAAGTCTGTTGTAGTAGTTCCTATGATTCCTTAGGCAATTCTTATAAGGCTTTTGGATGAAATTTGTGCAGAACCTCGAATTTTAAAATATTTACTTCTAGTATGAACTTGTTAACACACTTAGAAAAAGGAAAACAGAAAATATTGCCTTATTTTATAAGATATTATGATATCACTACTTTTTTTTAAAAAAAAAAAAACAAAAACAAACAGAAGCATACATATTTGCTTCCAGAATTCTGCCTTTTCTGCACTCTGACTGGGAAACTTCCCATCACTTTCTATAACAGTGTATTCCACTGTTGTACCCTATACAATATCAAAATGCTATGCTACCATTATTGTTTGACTTCTTCACTTTCTTTCCTGTCCCTCCCCCCATTTCTAACATATTTTAAAATGTTATATTTTCACCTTTTATTAGATGGAATAATTTTAAATGAAGCAGACTTCTTGTAAGATTACTGCATTGTGCAGTTTGAAAAGCCCAGTGTTGCATAATCAAACAATTTCCAGTTATACTATCATTACATAGCTGTTTTTCCTTTCCCGCTCTATTTTACTGAGACCTGCTTTCAGCTTTGGCAATTCTTCCTTTTGAAGTACGACACTTACTTCTAGTTCACAGTTATACTTACATCCACACATGTTCTTAGACAGTAATGGATTTTGTGCATAGATCGCTACAGACTATTTCTTTAATATATGCTTTCCTTGGCCTTCAGGGGTTTGTTTCCTTGGGTTCTTAATTTGTGATGTATCAGCTTACATTAAATCATGACCTTGCTTGATGTGATGCATCATAAATGTTGAACTCTTCTAATGAGTATGTTTGTGGTATGATCAGTTTGGATAATCCATCTTGAACTGAAAAGGAATGAGCACAGAATTAATTCTTGAGACTATTTGACATTTAAATCTAATTCAAAAAGGGGGCAATATGCTTTGACACATAAAAATCTAACACAGTCCTCCAAGTCAGTGGATTACTAAATAAAATATGTAATAACTTCATATATAAGTGTCCCAAAAATATGCAGTGTTACAAACAGGTAACTTCTGCTGCTGTAAAATTCTGAGTGAAGTTACTGAGATGGATGAGAGTTTATTGCGCTTATTATGAAGTCCAATATAAAAGATTGTGTTTGAATTAGACCTCATACTTGTGGACAACTGATGATAAAAAAAAAATTTGTCTTTTAGGTAATCATTGGCCAAAGACCCAAACCATATGAGGATTTGCAAAAGAAAATGCTAATATTTGTTGCGTTGAGCTGCAAGCCACTCAGTACAGACCACCAGGATGTTCACATGGGTTTCCTCATTTCTGTGGTCTGAATTCAGTCCAGGCCTGTAGTGGCCACAAATGCTGACTATTGCAAGCATCTGTGCTACCATCAGTTTAATTATAAATTTTGCTCCTCGTAAGGAGAAAAAACAGCTTCACATTGTCACTGCTCTGCATCAAGGCAAGGAGAGACTTTAACTTGACCTGTTCCAATCAGTGCAAAAGTCATTGACTGGCTGAGTCCATGTATTTTATTTTTAAAATCTGCATGCAGAAGGCTGCAGCTAGAAGTATTTGAATGGTGAATGTTTTATTATTTTGCTCAATTAGATGATCAAAATCCATCCTTTCTGCAAGACTATTGCTTCTCACAGATGTCCTCATTGGAGGACCAGCCTTCCCTCTTTCCTGCACTAGTATGGTGAAAGCCAGGTTACATGGTGTTTCTCCTGTAGCAAGGATGATTTAAGCATTCTCTGTCTAATTAGCCCCATAATTGCCCATATGTTGTGGCAGCACAATTATTGGTTCCATTCTTGCTCAACTACCAATCTACAGAAGAGGAAATCATCTCTTTTGGGGCAGATGTATTCCCTAGGCTCAGAGAAGTATGGCCCAGTGGAACCAATGGGCAGAAATGAGGATCTGGTATTGTTGGTGATGGCAGACTTCTTAAATAGGTTATGCAGCCAAACATGTAACCTCCACCTGAATACATGTGGAAGCCCTTGGAAAAGGTGCTACATATACTGCTTAAAATAGCTTCAATGCTTCAATTGAAATTCTTCAATTTCTCTGGGCATCCTGCACTTCTCTGAGTGTTTGATGTCCGGAAATACAGAGGATATTTTAAACACTAATGAAATGTACCTCTTCCAGTGAAATGCATTAGCAACATTACACAGCAGTTTTTAGGAGCTGGAAGAATGACTTATCCAGTTGAGACTACAGAGAGAATTTCAACAGGCACAGTGTAATCATCCAGGCTGGAGTTTGGCCAGGACACCAGGATTAACACTCAGAGGCATGCTGCAAGGGCCTCAGGAATGAATCTTCTTTAAACTTGAATTTCATCTGGAAAATAGCAAACTTCTGCAGCCCTGTCACTCAGACCTGCTCAGAGGAGAGAGGGCTGCCTCATGAATCATCTGCTCTGCTTCCTGCAGCAGCAAGACTTTCCTTGGCAGTTTGACCAAAGTACTGAGTCTAAACCTACTTAGTGAATGAAATGGTGGTGACATAAGCCAAGGCAGCATAAAGTACAGGTTAAAATTCTTCTTATCGCTTCTAATTTACATGTACTTTTTTTAGAGAAAGGATGAATACGACAATTTACTGAGCACAGTGAATGCTCTTGAGTAATACCATGTAGGGAACCCTGGTTCTATTGAAGCCAGTAGGAATGTGCTGAAATACTGAACTGGAGCAGGGTCAATGCTTGTTATGTTTGTTGATGACTTCATTTTCAAATAGGTTTCTTCAGTGTTGCATATATATTGCACAAAGCAATATATGCAAGCAGAAAGTGAATTGCCCAAATCTGCAGACATTTGTGCCCGTGCATGAGCATCTTAGATATCTGATTTTGTACTACCAGTTCAAGACAGCAGCTTTGAATTGCCCTTAATATTCCCAGTAAGTTATATGTTACAGACAAAAGAAACAGTCTTTCTCCAAAATTTTTCAGGGGATAAATTTTGTCTTTCTGTGCTGTGGTGCAGAAATCCTCTGAAAACAGTGAGTGGGAGGATTTTGTCTGTTTGGTTGGAGGGGGTTTAGTGGTGGTTTTTTTTTAATATTTTATCTTATGTATAAGAGCATGTTTAATGAGAAGTGTTTATTGTTACACCTTTAGGGGTACAACATATGAGTATAGGCAAATACTGCTGCCACGTAGGACCCATAGTGGTAGGATCCTTCTCCCCACCATCCTTCATTCCTCACAAGCTCAGGAACACACAGGGATGTATGCAAGCTGAGTCTGCCTATGAGGTCCGTGTCCTATTAGGCAGAACAGGGTTGAATTGTGCTGGGAAAAAAATACACATTTATTACTTTAGATACCGCTTCAAGTGAATGATCTGGGCTCAAGTAGTAGCACCATTTCCTGAGGCATTGCTTTGAGTATGTACTATGTAAGAAAAACACAGTATCCTTATCTCTGAGATCCTGTTATCATTTGCATGATCATTGCAACTGGAGTTTGCTTGGCTTGTTTGTTCTAGCCACCATATAAACATATTTTGAATTATGTTTGCTGCATTGTGCAATGCAAAGTAGGATATCAGATCTAGTTTGGATATAACTGCATTTGAATAGCATTTTTTCTGGATTAATTTACACACCTGAGAAGTTCCTTGTTCAGTTAGTGCAAACATCCCTCTTCATCACTATATTGTATCATCTATATGCACCTAAAGAGACAATCTGTGCCCTATGGGGCCCTGATTCTGGTGCATGTGTTCCAGGTAGGAGAAAGTACTACACTATTTTCTCTGTCTGATGGTAAATCACAATGCTTTAATGACAACCATCATATGTGATAAATTTTGAGAGAGAGGTGAACTATAATGCAACAAAAACTAGCAACTGCTGGTCAGGTACAGCATCTTTTAATCTGTCTCATGCTTTTTAATTGCAGGGAAAAAGTACCCTGAGGACCCAAACCAGAAAAGTGTTTATCTTGTGCTAAGAAAATCTTCTTAATATTTGTGCTTTAATTCCATTATCGTCGAACACTAGCTTAGATGGCAAGTTGTATACACACTTGCGTGCTTTTTATCAAGGCTTGAGTACTGGATAGTGCTATGCTACACGCTTAAGTGTGGTACCCACTGGCCAATAAATTAATGTTAAGGCTTCATCTGTGTAATTGTAACCTTTCAACTCATACTTGTTTACAGCTGCTAATTCCACTTATGTGTCTGTGTTGTAATGCTACATCATCACATACCTGAGACCATCATACATCATGATCTGTTACCATTCACTGCTGGAAAATTTCACCCTTTAAACTCACTGGCTGGATTTACTTCAGCTGCCTGAGATTTGCTATTAAGTATACAAACCAAAATGTTTATAGGCCTTATAAGAGCAGAACACTGAATGTCACTAATTTGTTTCATCATGTTTCAAGCTAGAGAAATTTGACAAAGCTGCTAAATTGAAGTGAGTCAGAGCTTCAGCATTCCTGCAGGATTCCTTTGTGAACAGAGGCTTTTAAACAGTTTATGATGTAATCACGGCAACAGTGGAATATTTCCTGGTTTAAAAAACAAAACAAAAAGGAATAAAAATGCTAAACACTTGAGCAGAAAGTAAGCCTCCCCTATGTGCAAAGTAAATGATTTAGTGATGTTCTCTTCACGTTAAATGAGGCAGGAGATCACAAACTAAAAAACACTTAAATATGATTTTAAAATTAATTATGCTTCACCCCCATAATAGTATTTAAATTGCATTTAAATTGGTTATGCATGCATTGGGTTTGTTACATAGTAAATGCATTTTTGTTCAGAATCTAAGGGGAGCTAGGCTTCATTTGTGAGACACACTCAGTGTGATCATTGAGTTCAACATGAAGCTCATCATAGAAGGAAGCGCCAACAGAATCAGGAGCATATAGTATGTTAACTGTTATGTGAAGAATGTTAATTCTGTTGTGTCAAACACTTTTTTTTTATTTGTTATGCTACATTACCGCTGTAAGCTATTTAAAACTAATCATATTCAGTTTAAATTTTGTGGAAGCAAAATACCTTGCTTCGTTCCATGATCAGACTGAGAACATTGAAACAGTTCATGGAAGTCCACAGTTATGAAGTAATGCCAACAATCATCACAACACTCTCTGTCTATTGAAGAGGTAACTCCAGCTTTCCATAGGCACAGGTATTTTCTTCTGCAATACAGATACACCAACTATTGGCCTCATTACTTTTCCACTTCTGAAGGCAAAAGCCCAACAGTGCTGCTCAAGAGGCAGGGATGCATGCTATGTCCGGTGCTTAGATACAGATCCAGGTGGATTTGATCCCAGTCAGGGTTTGAGTTGAGGAGGGTGAAGGTTAAGGAGTATAGTAGTGGTGTGTACTCAGGTGCTGTTACTACCAAACTGGTCACTAGCGTTTAAATAGTCAGGCCTGTAAGAGGAAGTAGACACACACTAATTGCCACTGAGTGTATGGTGGGCATCTACTGCAATAGAGCCCTGGACTTCTGCCTCTAGTAATAATAGCACATCATTTATCATATGTTCTGAGTTTAAGTGTTTAGTTTCAGAAACAAATGAATTTATTCCATAAAAGAAGCTTTAAATAATTGACCTACTGTGACCACAACTTTAAAAGTATCTCTGTTGTGTTAGCTATACTGTACTTTTATCTCCTGTCTAATCTACATTGAAACTGTTGATTTAATCTAATAGATCAAGTCTGTGGTTTTGGTCCTGCAATAAATCTTCATTGATGATCTGCAATGAAGGTCCATTGTGTATTCAAACATTTGGATTTTAGGCATTTGGCTTGCACTCTTTGTGTAAACAGATGCTTATTTCACATTGTCTTCCCCTCACACTCAGTCTGACTGCCATATGACCTTGGTGATGCCAGAAACACACATCATGTGCTGAAGGATCTGTTTCTGGGCATACCTAGCTCTTGACAGCTCTAGGTATATGCTCTGTCATGTGAGACCCAAGAAGACGCACAAAATGGGCATTTCACCACAGGGCTTGGTCCGGAAGACATTCTTGTATCATACCTGCTGGACCAGGTCTGAGAGAGGAGAAGGGGTGTTGGCTTTTTCTTCTTTAATTAAATAACTCTCACTATGAAATGTATGAAAGAAGGAAATTCAGTTCCTTATCCTGCACTTCTTACTGTTCCAGGTAAAGATATTAACAGGTGAATTAAGAAAAGGCTGGCTTAGGAGCCTGCTGCAGATGCTCCAAGACTGTAGATTTTGGTGGTCAATAAATACCCTCACCTCTCAGCTTCTGTTCCTAAATACTTTAGAAATCATCTCTAAAACACAATGTTCTCCTTGGAGTTTCCAGTTAGCTTCAGGATGGCTTTTTAGATTATAGTTGTAGCTGCCTGTGCAATATGGGGCAAGGTGGGCAGGGCCTTGAGAAGGAAAATAGGTGCCCAACTGCTATTTATAGCTGCTTATGTGCAAAGTTAAATGCTTGAAAACTTTTTTCTGAAGGTCTGCCTATCCATTGCACTTTCTCAGTTCTGCCTCAGGCCTGCACCGTTTTGGATTTGCAATGTGGGATTTCCCACACCCATCTCACTGTAGGGGTCCAAGTAGTCAGTTGATTCAACTAGCTGCATAGAAATTTAAAACTGAGTTCCTGCAGCACTTGATATTGAGCCATGAGAATCCCTGTCACTGGCTTTGCAAAGGAAGGAAACAGGGTGTTACATGGCTGTTTTGGTGTCTTGAGGATAGGTGACATACAACATCCAGCGTGTGTTTTGACACGACAGAAATCTGAAGGTGTGCACAGATCATTGGCTGTGGAGTGTCCCACCTGTCCTGCCTGCTCCCTTCCCCACAGCACCCCGAGATGCTCTAGCATCGGGTGGCATTGAAAGCGAGGGCAAGAACTCATCAACCAAAAGGGAGGCCTGGAGTGAGGAAACCTGTTTGCTCCCATATCTGCACATTGTCCAGTGATTCCTCCCAATGACCTTTCCCTCCGGGGGCTTTGTATGCAGGAAGTACCTCCGAGTGCTAATTATGATTGATTCGCCATGCTTTTAGGTGACTGTTTATATCATCCCTTGCCCTCAATGACCTTTCTGAGACCACTCAACAGAGCACTCCAGTCTATACACTCATATAGAAAAAGGAAAATTGTAATGATTGTTGCAAAATGGTCCACATTCGCTGTCATTTCTTGTAAGAATCAGTCTCAGTTTATTGAGGTTGACTGGGAAGCCTGTATCTGGATTAAACAAATGGTAAGTTCAAGGAATTTTGCTTAAAAGGCCAAATAATGCAAAAAGTACATAATTTCCAGATATAAAGACAACAAATGTTTACCTGACTTATGTAGCCTGTATTCCCTTTCTTTTGAAAGACAAAGCATTAAAATAAGCAGTGGTCAGTTCATAGCATGTGTAAAATGTGTAACATTTGAGGCAAGTGGGGGGGTCATTGTCTTCAATGTGACTACAAAGGGCCAAGTGCTTATCTTATGTTCTTGATTTTTCAACAAATGGGTGACAATAATCTGGTGATTCAGAAAATAAAATATAAACACCACTGAGTATAAGATATTGGTAACAAGTAGCTAGCATTTTAGCTCTTTATCATACCTGATAAAAATCAGGTATGATAAAGAGCAGATCAGCACTGATTTCTAATATTGATTCAGAAACCTGTTTTGCTACTCTGTTCTCTTTTTTACTCTGCAGACAAATAAGGAGTTATTCTTCAGTAAAGGAGCTACTGAATTTCACAATGCAGTCACCAAACATCTTGGTTTGTTTTGATTTAGCTCACTGAACTCTGTAGGTCCAGCTTGGTAGTGCCCTGTATCTGTCCCTCTGTCATTCAAATGAGAGTGCTTACTTTATAAATGCGTTTCTGAGTATTAAAAAAAGTAAAAATTTGTACCTCACTCAGTCTTCAGTCAGGCTGCTGGCTTCTTCTCTTTACCGGTAATATGTTATATTTATTGCTTTTATTACTTTAATCAGGGTATCCTATAGATTCATTATTATTATTGTTGTTATTATCATCATCATCATCATCATTATTAATATTACTATTACTATTACTATCACTATTATTATTATCCAAGAAAATCAATTTATTGTCAAGGTAGCATTTACCTCCCAAAATACCCCAGAGAAACTGCTGTTAGAAATGATTCTTTAACAATGACAGTGAGATTGACAGGAATTTTTTGCTCTCTTAATATAAGCACAGATAAACAATTAGTGTTTTCTGTACAGAAAAGGGTGCAATCAAAATAATAAGCATGATAACTGTATTAATTAGTTTTAGCTATATCTCAGTACAGCTACTGTTGATCTAGATTTTAGTATTAGAATTCAGTCTTTAGTAGTCTATAGCAGCTTGAAAAAATGACATGCCTCACAGAGGCTTTGGAATCTTTACATCCCATTTCTTGCATTTTTCTAGAATTTTGCATAGAAGTGACAGGGTTCTTCAGTTTTGTAGTTTTGCCTTCAGATATATACAAACTATTTACCTAAAGGTAAAGTGCTTTTTACCAAAGATTAAGCTCACATGGAAGGTTTTTCTACCCCATCCGGAAAGCCAGATTTTACAGAGCTCTTGTCTCTGTACCAGGCTTCCATCTTCAGCCACTTGTTCCCCTTCTTGTACAACAGTTAAAAACTCTTTTCAGCAAGGGTCATCATACTGTTCATGGGACATACTGTGAACTGAAATAGCCTCTTATTTCTTTGAGTGTACATTGCATACTCTAGATCTTGACTGTTATAATACTTTCTTTTTTTCCTTTTTTGATTAGAAATGGATCTAAGTTAATATCTTCTAGGGGAATAACTGTGGACTTTGGAAGAGTATATATGCCTTATATTAGTTCTGAGCTTTCCTTCCACCCCCCTCAATTTTCAACCCTTCTGACTTGTACAAGCAGCTGCAGCAATTAAGATTTAGATGGAGGGAAAAAGTAAACTTGTGAAATGTGAATTTGAGCACGTCATTGAAGGTTCTTGTGGCTGGTCAATAATACTAGGAAAAATGCCATGAGCTACATCTTAATTCCCGTGGAGCTACACAAAAGAAACTTGCATTTGGACTCAAAAGGTAACTTCCAGCTGCCATAAAGGCATGGTAGTTCTTATAACGTTGGGCAAAATATGTACATAGGGGAAAACCAACAGTAAAGGTATGTAAATCCAAGGAAAAAAAAATTAATGTGTTATGTCCTGAGAAGATTAAAGCCTAATATGGTCCCAGGCCAGTTTCCTCCCGGCAGCAGTGTGCCTGCGGGTATTTTGGTTACTGGTAGTGGTCATGGTACCTTGCAAATATCAAGCAAGAAGAGTGCGTCTTGTCAGCTCCACCTGGCCATGGGGCATTGCAGCAGTGCACCGGGGGATCAGCTGTGGACTCAACCAGGCAGGCAGACACACAGGTGGGTCCGGCTTATTCTTGCTTTGGGTAAAATTCATGCTTGAATCCATGCAAACCGGCAGACAACCTACAATGTCTCTAAATCACAGGTGAATAAGAGGTTGCATCTAGGGAGTATGGTCTTGTGCCCATAGGCAAAAGGCAATGCAGGTAATAGTCTATCAGTCCTCAGAGATGGATATCTTTGAGCTGTCAAAAATTGTTCTGTTTTGTGCCACCAGCATCAGAGCCTCGTAGTATAAGAGGACCAGAACAAAGCTCACGGCAACCTTTCCTGCTCTGCTCACTTTGGACACTAACCAGCCATTCCTCTAATTTACTTCAGATATAGGAGTAAAATTCAGGCCCTAGCTAAATCTAAAGGATGATTTGCTATTTCAACCCATGGACCCCGAGTTTCATCTAAAATACACAGGCTGTCAGGGATGGCTGCAATGGTCTAAGGTATCTTACATGAATTTACGTCAGTTGAAAAATAAAATGGAACAATTTTTTTCAAAAGTGCTCAAGGAATACTTCCAGAAAGAAACATAAAAACAGAGAAACTGTGAAGATATATTTGGATGTGGGCTTTACCATCTCATGGTGAACCAAATCTAACAGTATTTACTTGGGTAAAACTTCCATTTAAGTTGCTGGGAGCTTTGCCTAAGTAATCACTAAATAAAGTCTGCAGGATTTGGCTCTAAGTTTATGTTTGTTGCTGGTTTCCAATGAATGGGTTTTGCTGAGATACACCACTTCAGTATCTAGCAATTTAATTCATTTACAGAAATGTGTAAATTCCACCAAATAAGCTGTATTCAGGCAGGTTATTTTTTTTTCTATAGCCTTTGTTTGGCCTTAATAGGCAGGCTATCTCTTGCATTACTAAACAGATCAGACTCCAGGAGTATTCTCACGGGAGAGCAGAGCGTTGCAGCCTCTGATAGCGAAATTCCCAGCCTCTCTCTGCCCCCTCCCTTTCTCCCCTAGGTTAAGCAGCTGTAAAAAAGCTTAAACTGTTTCAGTGAGGCAGACCTGCAGTAGGGCCACACCATACCTGATGAATCTGTCAGTCTCCTTGCACAGCTGTTTCCAAAGGCTGTCATTATATTGCTGGGCCTTAAGAGCAGTCTCGCTGGATTGCCTTTGCACTCTTTCTCTCTTACAAAAAAGAAAAAAAAAAAAAAGCCTCTAAAGGTCAAACCAAGGACACTTCTGCAGCAGGCTGCTCAGCTCAGCCTGGGAAGTTACCTTATTACTTCTCACTTTTTACTTTGTCATTTAAAAGCAGAGTGAACTTTATACTCTATCAGAGAAAATATCTCCAGTGAACACACCTGAAGTAGATGCACTGTCAGGTATCAGTTTGGGAAGGAATCTGCAGCTTGACAAGATCCTTCCTGGAGTCGCTGCTTTATCCACTCATATTTACTGCTGGGAACCATCATCTTCCCAACAGCTGCCCAGCCTTTGCCTTTGGGCGATATGAACCCACTTTCAGGAACTATTTTTATTATTATTTATTATTCCTATAGTGCCATAAGTGTGTGTGATGTTTTCCAGACTAATTAAGAAGACAGTTCCCCGCTCCAAGCAATTTGCAATCTCCTTTGAACAATAGTTTACTGCTATTGCCCTCCAAGCCAAGCTCTAGTTGTATAATTATAGATAGATGGAGAGATAGAAAATGCACAAACACATATGGAGATAACACCACAAGAAACAGAGCGAAAAAAATTAATTTATTTGGTCTGGCTGATTCAGTTTCTGAGGAATATACAGGTATAAATCCAGCCCTGAAAACTAAAAACTTTCCTAACAGGGGAACACATTGGACCAGCACTGCACATCAAGTAGGTGAGAGTAATCCTCTGGAAATCAACAGGGCACTGAGTTACATAACTGGAGAATTTGCCCCTTCAGTGGAAATGTTTGTGGGAATGCTGCTTTGCCTTTCTTCCTCTAACACGTATTGCTGCAGGATATGGGGGCGGGGGGGGGGGGGGGGTGCGGTGCTGGGGCTTCGGTGGTTTCGGGACTTCTTTTGGCAAAGGGGGTGGGTTGACTGAAATCTTTAGGTAGTCAGCAAAGGTCGATGGGTAATTTTGCATAAGAGAAGTTCCCAGTTTAAAACCAAAAACACACCAAAATCATCCCCATCAAACACCATGGCTAATCTTATTTGCATCAGAGATTGCTTTTGTTCAACCTGGAGAGGAAGCAAGTTTGTCTGAGTGCCGCACTTTAATACTTTCATCTCATAATAGAAGATTTACAGGTATGGACCTAAACCAGTGTCGACTCCCTACTAGTTTAATGCAAATTAGGAGATGAATGCTCATGGGAACAATACAAAAATGCTTCCACATGACTTCCTCCTGCTGAATTGCTGATATAAGGCCCCTCTACAGGGTATAATACTGACAGCAGGGAAAAGTTTCCCCCAGCCTCACCCCTACTCCTTCCTTCTGAATAAAGTTATTAAAGTAGATCAGACTAATTAATAGTAGTTTATCCCTATTGATTGAACCGATTCCTGTTGTGGAGGTGCTGTAAGAATCCCTTTTCTTCGTTTGAAAAACTGGCATTAGGGAGGACAGTAGAGTTGGTTGTTTACTGATTGCTTTTAGGGATTTTATCCATTATTCTTTATGTCTCATGGGCATGTTGAAGCCGTATGTGAAGGTATGTAAACATACACATAGAGGTATCCTTTGCTGAATTGTTTTTAGTTAACGTCTGGATATAACAAGGGGAAGTATAAAAGTGAACAACAGCCTTTACAATGGCTCTACATGTTTTTCTTTTTTAGTCTTGAATATTTAAAATTGCAAGCATAAAAAATCACCTGATGATTTAGTTTAACTAATATATTCTAAGTAAAATATATTGGGGAATATTAGGAGAAAGCTTAGAAGCAAAATGTTCTTGTTTAAAAAAACCTTAATATTGTAAATGATTTTGTTCTAATACCACTACAATAATAATCTAATTGCTTTAGGTAACATACATCTCTACAGTCTGCTTGTAACCCTGCATTGGTTATAAATTTACACTGTATTATTGCTGCTTATACTTCTGGCTGTAGGATGATACAAATGGCTGTATGTTTTCCCAACTAACAGCAACTTATTGTGGAACAAAAGAGGAAAACCAATCTGCTTAATGGCATACTAGGCTTTTTTCCTCTTTCAAACAGTATCACTAAACTACTTGGACACTGGAGTATTTCAGCATTCGGGTAATGTAAAACCTCTTTTCTCACCTCAGCTCAAAAGTGTAACTAAATAGATACCAAAGGATTTAAAAGAAAAAAAAAAAAAAAGACAACAAACAAAACACTATTTGCAAGCTCATTGTTTGTTACAATTTGTCATTCAGTTTACCAACCAGATTCCAAACATGATTTTTCCCGCATTTCTTTTTTCCTATTTTTTTCCTGGCTGTTGTACTTAATATTTCAGCATTAAAGTAATAGTCTGATGCTCCTTAAATAACATACTGATTTTCCTCTAAATCCTTTATTCTTAATCCTTTTTTGTTATTATTATTTTTAATTAGGACTAGTCAAATGCTGTTGCTGTCTCAGATGTGAACAACTTGATTCACAGGAATAGCCATTCAAATTCCAGACAACTCTTCCACCTCCAAGTATTTATTATTAATAAACACTGAAGTCAACAGGGTTAGGTGGCTGATGATGTTTTATTGTTTTTTTGTGTTTGTTGGCTGGGCTTCATGAGCAAAATGCATTCAGGATGGGCATGCAAAGCTGCCTCTGCTCCTTAAGGGCTGAGTGTCCAGGTAAGTATTTGTGAGCCCTAAGGAAAGCTGTGTGTAGGCAGATCATTCTGGGGCTGCCTGGAAAAGGCCAAAATGCAGATATACCGCTAGGGAGTGCTAATGAGCCCTGAAGACTGATGAGACTGGTACAAGGAGGTTCACATCCTGGCTCTGGGGTCTGCACAGCCCAGCGCTGGGAAAGGATCATACCATCCCACCCACAACAGGTTAGAGAGGGCTAATAGCTTGTAGGGTAGGTTTTCATCTTGGAGGCACCAGCACACGTGTCTCAGCAAGATTTTAAACTATTTGTTAATCTAAGTTCTTTCACTACTTCATTAGTTGCACATTGCACTGTAGGAAAATGTTTCTGGTGCCCAAACAAGAGACAGAAATGAGTCCATGTGGTTTGCCCAACAGCTGGGCATCACAGGCTGAAATCTGGTGTTGCAGGCAAACATGCAAGAGAAGGGTGCCCATGTATCAGGGTAAGCGTAAAAACAATTCACAGACAAATTTAGCCTTTTGCCTAATGAACGATACAATGAGTTGTGATAATTTGTAAGCTTGAATGCATGCCTATTTCAGTATTTACACTAGACTAGACCTCTCTAAATAGGGATTTAATAGGTTTCTAACAGTATATAATCAGAAGGGCTGCACAAGCCCAGAGATGTCAAACACTAGTTGCTCATGTGTAGGTCCTATCCTGGTATCTATTCCAGGTACTCTGAATATGGTGTGTTTGCTGCTGCGTGCTTAGAAAATCTTGGAGCAGCAAAGTGCTGGCTAAAAATTTGAGGATATGAATTATTAAAGCTTGCTGATTCTGACTGCACCGCACTGCTCTGCTCATTTCGCTCTCACTGCTGCTTCATTAAATTTTGTTGTATTTGTATTGGAGTGTTTAAAAATAGACTGTGCTAGAAGCTTGTATTGTTTGTGGGGCACAAAATACAGTCCCTGCTGATCCTCTTCCAGTATTACATTACGCATCTGATGAAATTCTCTCATATGTAGCTCTTCCTTTCATCCTCACCCCAAGGGGAATATAATCTGTGTAATCCAATGTTTGCGTTATAAAAGGTTCTGTCTATAGTCAGCCTGTAAACCAAGAATCATCTTTAAAAAATTAATCTCTTAACAGTTTGGTTTGGCCATCCAAGCAGGCTATGTTTAAAATATATATGCTGCCTTATTGCAGATGAGGTCTGGATTTAGACAAGGACATGCGTTTCAAAACCTATACATCCTTCATACAATTTGTCCCTCTTCAGCCAAATCCATGAGTCTGTTTCAAAATGATCAAGGCCTTTGCCTAGCAGTAGGAGGAACTGTTAATCCTTTGGTTTCACGATCACCCTCTTTAAACAAAAAAACCCCACAATAACCAAAAGGAAGAAAATTAATAGGCCAGAACATCATTGTTGAAAAGAAAAAAAGCAGCAAAAGCCAAGCAACAAGTATGAACCACATAGCCAGCAAAAGAGATACTGTAAAAAAAAATGTCACTCACTTGAGCCTTTACTAGAAGAAAACTTAGGTACTGTGAATTTTGCACAACCTTATGCTTCCTGTTGAACATTTTAAATGGGTTGAAAGGCATAGCAGACACCTTTGCTTGGATTCATAAATAGGCTCCCACCTCATATTAAAGGCCTGAGTTTAATTTGTTTAATATTCCCACCACTAACGATGCCTATTTAAGACATCCTTTTAAAAGTTTGTAACATTAATTTAATGGAAAAATGCCAAAACCACTCTAAGAACTCTATTAGATTTTCTCCCTGTTAAATTAATGTTACTAACTTTTAATGGATGTTGTAATTAGATGTTATTATTAACGGGAATATTACCCAAATTAAAATCAGACCCTGAGAGAGAGACAACTTACATTTACAAGTGCATTAAGCATTAGTATCTGGACATTATACATACAAACTGGTGGAGCCAGATGGCCTTCGCTTTGTTTTTCCCCTGTAACCTGCTACAGAACCAGGCACACATAGTTTTGTTAGCACATAATGTCTGCAAGAACAGCACAACTATTAATGCATCCACTTACAAAAGGAAGTGATGGTTTCTCCACCAGCTCTGGAGTAGGAAAGGGGAGCTCCATCTCCCAATTTCACACTCAATTTAAAGGGTCACTCTCAAACCAGCCTGATTGGGTTCGGCAGCTTGAAATTGATTGTTTTGGTTGTAAAGCTTGCCTGCCTTCCTAGCCAATTTAAAAAAAAAAAAAAAAAAAGAAAAAGAAAAAAAAAAAAAAAGACTGCTAAGCTACTAGCTTATTATGAGCTGGAGAGCAGTGTGAGAAGGAATGTCATGAATTCAAAGCTACTGAATCCAGTCTATTTAGGGCACAGGGAAAATGACAAAAGTGCTGTTGTTCATGAAAGGTGAGAGAGACAGTTCTTCTTTTTAGTTCTCTACATTTATGGTTCTGTCCCACTTCATCTGCAAAATTTCTGCCATATGCTCTTACCATGCATGTATGGGTTAAGAGTTAGGTCTCAGCTGAGGAAAAATGGGACCGCTTTTACCAAAAGCTCACAGTTATCTCAGAAGCACCCTCCTGCCAGTTTGGGAGTATTTTTTCTTGTATTTCTGTAAGACCAATGGACCCTACATCGGCAAGTAGGAGAGTTCAAATGCTTTTGACATTACAAGCATATTCTCAGCTACTGCCCTTGATTTTAGACTCCTGTTTACTTTTTAAAAAAAAGAAGCAGCCTGGTTGTTTTTTGGAAGAGGAAAGTATTTATTCAGTTTATGTTATGTTCTGAACAAGCTGAGTTGCTGTTCAGCAAATATGGGCTGAAATACGTGTTGCTTTAAAAACAAAGAATTCAAATCCAATAATAGCTGATTGAACAATTTGATGCAGAGAAAGGAAATGAATGAGTAGAAAGAAAATTTAAGGAATTACAGAAACAATATATGTACTTAACATGAGGAAATATGACTTGTCCTGTCCAACAAAACATATAATACAAATCTTTCAAAGAAATAAAAATTAAAGATGCAGACCTTGGGCATTGCCTATTGGTGCTATGGTGTTCCCTTTGCACTGGCAATTCTTGGCTCATCTCAGGTCTGCAGTGGGATTGGTCTTCCTAATTTCAACTCCAATGGATATGTCCATGAGACAGAAGGCCCAAATTTCAATGAACAAACAAAAAAGGTTGGGTTTTTAGCATTTTTATCGCTTGCTGGACCTACATAGTTATTTTTTTAGAATGTGTTGCTGCTGGTTCAGACCTGAATCTACCAGAATAAGGATAAAGCTAATCAGATATTTTCCTTCATAACTTCTTATTAACAAAATACAGTATATTCTTTCCAAGGTGCAAAAGGGTTGTATGTTTCAATATATATTTTCAGGGGAAAACAAAAAAGCCAGGAATAAGCATTTCCTTTTTCTGTTTGGGTTGGGCTTTGTCTTTTCTTGGCTCCATGACCCTGTTCTACTAGTGAACCAAACAGAAAACATGTAGTGGCACAACATGGAGAAACAGCATATGAACAGGTCACTCTCCCTGATGAAAGAGATTTTACTTTTAGATTACTTAGTCTTTCCTTTAAAAAATTGTAAACGATTGTTACGAAAAAAATTCCTAGTTCAATAAGAGGGAGGAAAAACCCCAGCTCCAATAAAAGAGGTAATGTCAAGAAAGTGTAATTATATCATGAACGTCCTGTCAGAAAAAGAAAAACTTACATCACACCCAGAAGTTCCTCAGTACTTGCCTTTGTAAGCCTGGCAGCCATTTTAGTGCTAAACCATGACCCTTGGCTCCCTCTCCCCTCCACATCACTCCCACATCAAGGAAACATTTCCCTTTTACAGTAATCAGCATCTTCCCCTGGCAGAATTAAGAAGTATGTACTGATGCTGTCCTACAGTGGCCTTGAAAACATGTGACAAGGCTGAAACTTTTCTAAGTGGCAAGAAATTCTGAAGAAAAATTTCACAGACAGCAGCAGTTTCCACAGTTCCTTGACCACCAGCACTGCCAAATGCCCATGGACATAAATACACTTTGTGCAAATAGGAGAGTGTTTCAGAAAAGGGGCTACACCTTTAGTCAAGTCCTAAAGCCAAAACAAAAGCAATGAAGTTATAGTAGTTTTACCCTAATCACCCTAGTATTAATGTCAGAGTAAATGGGATGCTCTTGCTGTTTCATAATGAGGTTATCCATGGATATCTACAAGACAAAATTTAGTTTAATATTCTCTAGTTATTCCATATTATTATTTTAGTCACAGCTATTAAATAAATCACTAAACAGATGTAAATTGAACAGCATTCAGAAACCAGCCTGGAGCAAAAAATCAGGTCTTTTAATACATTTTTTAACTTTCATCTCTCAAGTGTCTGGTTTTTTCTGTGAATAGTGTGCCAAAGGATTCTTCAAATGCCAAAGACTACATACTCATAAATGCTCAATAGGCAAAGTGCCTCTGCGTTCAGATCATGGACTTTGTCTTTGCTGCTGCTGTGTTTTGGCTTTCTATCACTGGAAAGCTGGTAGATGTGAGAGCAAAGTATGACAGATGTTTTGAGGAATGAAATAACAATATTATTATACAAATAATTATATTATTATATAAATAATAAAATTCATCCTCCATAAACTGTGTACACTTTGAAAGGTGCAGGGAGTACAAGAGAAAGAATGAAATCATCACCCTTTCCCATGACATTTCTGTCTTTGAATATAAACTAGACAACCCTGTGCTGTGGTAGTAGATTGGGTGCATAAACAGATAAATTTTTCATCAGTCCTTCATCCTTTCTGTTATAGGATATCAATTCTTACTCTTTTTTCTTTTTCTGCTAACATTATAGCTGATCAAGCTAATCCAAGGGTGGCCACCCCAAAGCCTGCAAGCTGGATGCAGATTGCTGGAGGCAATGCTCCATGTGCTCCTCCTGTCTTTTTCCAAGAGTCTCACAGGCGCTGTGATTGACTAGGTTCTGCACCAGACATTTTCAGAAGTGCATTTCCTACTGTGGCCTTTAAGGATATGTGGTCTCTCCCCACCTTCATGTGGCCAAATGTGCACCCGCTGTACCATAAAAATGTAGGTTCCCCCATTGCGAGGCAGTCGCACTTCCATCCGCATGATGGGAGTGGAGAGTAGATATAGCCTGGACCTCCTCTGGTGACAGCAGTGGGGACATATCTGTCACAATAACCTCTATGAAATGCAGGTACACTCTTGTGAAGGGTATCTGGCACGTGAACTGCAGCCATCTGGTTTTTGACCATGTGATGAGTGAGCATCCCATTACATGATTGTAATATACATACCAGCAGGGTCCTCACTGAAGTCTGTCAGGCATCTCTGAACTTTGCAAGTTTGCAATAATCTTAGTGTGAATACAGGCTGGTTTTTTCTCCCTTCTACACCTTACAGGGGAAGAGAAAAACAGAAAGTGATTGAAAAGGGAAAACACTTTACAATGGGGGGGACTTCCGCTCTTTCTACATTTTCCTCCAAATGACGAGCTGTCTGCAAATCTTTTGCCACACTTTTTACTTCCTCTAGCTGTCTATCCACAATGTGAAGAGAGAAAGATTTATGTGGTTTTTAAAGTGAACCTAGATAAATTTCTTTAAACTGGGTGACCTCTGACCCTACCTCATCTTATCCCTCCCCTTTTCACTCAAAGCCAAATTCCTGTTGACTTGAATGAGAGCAGGACCAACTCCTCAGTTAATTATGTCCGTTAATATTATGTGACATATTAGATTGCAAGTAAAATGCATGAAGATCAAAAAGGAGCTAGTCAGCACGGGTAAAAGAAAAGGCATTGATGTGTAGAAATCGGTGTAACTGGAGCATCCCCCTCGTTTGTGCTCAGGCTCGGAAAGCGTGGGAGGAGGTGATTTCTCAGAAGTGATGCTCTGCAGACCCCTTTCCCTGCATCCTCCATTCACATGGATCCAGTGAGAGGACATGTGCAGGGCTTCAGGGCTGCCTCTTGGACTACCCGGCATTCCCTACCAAGGGTCAGCAGCTAGCAGCTACAGCTAGGAGAGCGTAAGGAGATATCATCCAAGACAGAACAGTATAAGCCAAAGCTAATAAACACACCAGTATCTGAAGAGGATACCGTGTCACTGATGCTCCAACTTGAATAGTAACTAGAAAAAGTAAAAAGACTAGAGAACAATCTCAGTTTAAACCATAGCATTCTTGCAGAATTCAGATATTAGGGAGATAAAAAGCTCCTTATTTCATCACAATTACCATTTTAAAAACATATTTAGAAGAAAACTATGCATGCAGGTAAAAATCTCTGAATTCACGAGACTCTGGATTGGTAGTCTGCATGGGATAGACCTTAGCTTTTCAGCCGCCTTTTTTTTTCCCTCACTGAAACCAAGAAGTTAAATTCTTTTGTTCAGCCTTGTGTCTTCCAGTTTTGTGCTCATTCATACATACACAAATCAGGAATTTTGTGAGGGAGACCAGGAGCCAGAAAAGTTAGCTTTGATCCACTTTGAAGCTCTTGTGCTTCTGTTAGAGCTGGCACTTGTAGTGCTTGAAAGGATTCAATTTTTTTACTGTGTAACTAATGAGTGAAATCACAAGCCCATCAGGGCAGCATATCAACAAGTCTGGGCAACTAGTGAAGAACTCAGTACTGTTGCACTTTATTAACTATTCTCCTCACTATAGGTGACAATCATGGAGTCCGAGAATGCAAGAACATGTCTTCTATTGCCAAGGACCAGCTGACACCCACGGAGGCACAGAATGGGAAAGGCTGCATGCACCAAAAGGGAGGAAGTTTATAAAAAGATTTTTGTTTTCATTCATGCTGTGACCTAAGTAACGTCCCAGTTTAAACATTAAACTTGAGGTCATTAACTTGTCACAGTGATTTCTGGTTTAAAACTTTATAGTAAAATAAGAGTTAAGAGGGCATGAAAAGGCTCATTAATTGATATGATAAAGTTTGCTGAAATGTAACCCTTTCCATACTTCCTATAGCTAGAGACAGTGATTTTAAGTTATATTGTTGAAACCACATGCGTCGTTTAAGCCAGTGACTGATTCACGACATACCTTATAGATGAGACTGTGTAAAAAATGCATTTCCAAGAAAATAAAATATCAGGGGTTTGGTCCCTCTTTTGCTAAAAATAAAAATATTTTGCGAAATTATAGTTTGTACTTAGAAAATGTAGGAGAAACAAGCAATTAGATGTTGCTCATTGACTTGCAATCTGATGTCTGTAGCAGGTGATTTACACGAGATAATTGACCATGTCTCATGCATCGCTATTAATTCTTACACTTTAAAATAGGCATGATTTAAGCCAAAGACAACATACTCTCTTGACATTGATATTATGTTACTGCCAGTGTTTTAAAGTAAGTGAAATTACATAATTTCATTTTCACTAAAAATCTGAATGCGGCATCATTTTAGAGGTAGTAAAATTCATTCTAAATTTTGACTGAAAGTAATAATTTGCATTTTCTATGGGATTTAATGTTTTCTTATGACTGAGTGTGATATTTTTCTTTCCATCTTAGTACAGACACTTTCAGCCAGCTTCATTTATTCATGATCGTGATATACTAAACACAGTATATATAACCTATCTCATATTTAAGGAAAAATAGCTGATAATAAAAAGTCACCATTTACCACAACCTGTTTTCCTTAGTTAGAACAATTGAGCATAATGGCCTTTGGGTTTTGAAAACTGGAGGTTGCCAAAGTATTGGTTTTGTTAGCCCCTATCACTCTTCTCGTAATTACCCTTTCTGTTCCAGAGTATCGAGGGTTTTGTTGAGAAACACCTGGATTCCAAATGAATCACTCACCTTTGTCTCAAATTGACTGTAGGACAGCAGCATCCCAGAGCAGTGGGCAGTCTATGCCTTTGCTGTTTGAGAAAGAGCTGATAACTCTCAGCATGTCTGTACCTTGTGCTCAACAGTTCCTTAGGTACATTACCAGTGTAAGACAGAATCGTGACATTTTTTTCCCTCCTCATTCATGCTCTTTATACCAATGATTCACAAGTAGACATTGCATCTACAGGCTGGTCTTTAATCAATTTTTATTAATTGGCATCTATTGTTATGTAGGAAAAAAATGTCAAATGTGAAAATAAAAGGGAAACAAGTAAAACATCAAGGTTTTTCTCTCATTCTGGTGAATGACTTGGAGTGGTGGGAAAAATTTTATTTAGCAAATTGCTTGATTGCTTTCTGCAAGTTCAAGTTTATAGTAAGCAGATGCTTAAAAAATTAGAGTGTTCTTTTTAAGTTAAAAAGCAGGTACACTGGTAATACCTCTTCATTGCTTCTCAATGTTTGTATAAAGACAGCCAAATATTTGCTTCTTACACATTATTCCATCATCTTAGTATCAGGCCTTCAGCTATTGTAGCTGCAAATACTGAGTCCTGCTATAATCTGATTAGATAAGGGGGAGATTCTTTTTTCCTACTTCTAAGGAAGCAAGAAGTCATCACTGTAAACAACAGGCATAATGTCTATTAAAAACAAACGTACAGTCACCCACCAATTCACATATCTTTTCTGCTAATACATGCATTGGTGTTTTTATTTAATAGAACAGCAGCTACAAAATGGTACATCTCAGGAACATAAAGGTCTCAAATCACTCTAGGTCAAGCTGAAATAAAGGTGACTTTCCCCTTGACTGTAACGAGGGCTTGATTTCACCAACAAGGTTTAAGAGTCTCTCCCTCTAGGTAAAAAATTTCCAAAAAACTGATGATGATTTATTGTCTAATGGATTACTAGGGGATGAAGATGTCTACAAGAAAACAAAATACTTATGATGAAGGGAGGTATGGATTTACTTTGCTATGTTATAGTATTATTTGGTTCAATTATACTTATTTTCATTTTACCATGGGTAAAAATTATATGCCAGATTGCTTTGTTTTGTTCCTATGCATGCAGTATACACAAACTGGTAAATAACTACTGGGTTGTTGTAGTATATTGAAGATAGATAAAATGGAAAAGAATTCTTTTACATTTCAACAGAGCCTTGAAATAACATCTGTATATTTTAGTAGTGACACCTAAAACTATACAACGTCAGAAATAATGTTGAGAAATGTAAATATTCATTATTAGCTATGAAAGAAAACATTAAAAAATTAATGTATGATGATATTAATTGTATTTAACCCTGGTATATACCACCTACATTCCACATTTATGAGACAAAGACCAGCAAAGCACTGGAATATGCCTGAAATTAAGTTGGAAATTAAGATGTATTTTAGCGCATAATTGAGCTGGACCCTTGCAGGAAGAGTCAGACCCGTCTTAATTCTTTTCAAAATTTCTCATTACACCAAACAATTGCAGTATGCTGGAAACCAGCGAACTGTCTCTCCAGCAGAAGTATTTTCTAAGTGTAAAGCTATTTATTGAATATAAGCATTTCAGATGTTCATTAGCTTTATTGTATCTTCCTATTTATAGTTTTCCTAAGTTTGTAGAGTTCAAAATGAAAACTACATTTTGTGTCACATTACTAGCAGTTTTATGCACAAACACAGTGAATTAACTGTTTTGCTGTAAATCAATTTAATGGTTTTCACTATAAATGTAATTGGCAATTTTTTTAACGGTAACTAACACTTTATAATACAGTATTTCTATATATAGCAAACAGTTCAAGGGACTTAATTACACAGTGACAGAGACTGTTATGTTCTCACTGTGTAATTTTAAAAATTGTTTTTAACAATAAGGAACAACTGAAATTTGTCAATTTAGGAGTGACTAAAAATGATTTTGACTGTAAATGCAGTACTGAAATTGTTGTTTTACCAGTTGACTTGTCACCTTGATGTAGCTGGATGCCATAAAAACAGTTTAAAACTGTAAATTTAACCATTAAATCTAATGGCAAAACTCTCATTGGCTAGTATGTGTTAAAATGCAGGAATTAAAAATTAGACGAAGACATAAAAAATGAGCATAAAAATTGTATTTTGGGGGTTGCTTTAAGTCTATAGCAATTAACACCAATGGAAGTACTGCCATGAAAATTATATGATTTTACACTACACAATTATTTAAAATAAACTCTTAATATTTGGGACCCCACATACAGAGAAGGAGAGCTCTTTCTCCTGCCTAACAATGAGGCTAAAGTTAAAAGCATTTATAAAAAAATGTATTCACCCCCTACTGCTGCAACCACAACACTGATTTTTGTAAGTAAATCATTATTTCCTTGCATGTGTAAAAACTTGGACTGTAACTGAAGTGGGAAAAGCACTCTGGGAGCTGCTAAAGAAGTAAACATGAAGTAGCCCCCACTTTCTTTTCGTACCTCTCATATCCAGCAGTGCTCCAAGTGCTGTATGGCTTTGCACTGCACTGATGTTCAAGTGCACCATAAACCATGCACATATGCTTACACCGGTTATGGCTTATCAGCATCAAATATCAGACTTGGGAGGCTTAGGTAAACTAAGGCTTCGGAGCACAGAAAAAAAATGCCTGTGGGTTTTCTGGTTGGGAAAATCCCTATTGCTTTGTAAGGAAAAGTGATGATTGCTGATTGTGCACAAAACTGTCCAGCTGGTTTCCTAGCTTCTCACTCTGCCAAGGACAGCGTGCCTGTGATCATTGGAAATAGAACGGAGAGAAGTGTAAAGGAAAACATGTAGTAGTAAATGTATTCAAGTGCTTGCTGACTGAAGGTGGAAAAACCAAAGCACCATTTCAAGTGAGAGGAACACAGAGGAGAGGCAGAACTAAACACCACCCACTGTTGGCTGACCTCCGTGCTCCCATGTACATGTAGGACTGCAACTCTGTTTCTATATACTACATTATTTTGACCATTTACACTAATAATGAAGAATCCTTCTAATCTGCAGGCACTGCCATTGTCTTCTAGCTAACTCTCTGCCAGGATGGATGCAACATCCAGTTTCACCAGGAGGAACAGCCTTCCATGTAGCAGACCTGTGCCTGAAGTCCTGGAGGTCCTAAGAGATGTCACTTCTTCCCCCAGTGTTTCATGGAGGTTGGGAGGGCTGCTTGTCGCTTGCAGGCAGCCCTGCCATTCCGCGTGCTGTGCACCCACTGGAGGAGCGAGCCGCAGAGCTGAGAGCAGAAGTCACGGCATCCAACCACCACTAACTCCCACTTTTTGTCACAGCTGTACCCACCTGGTTGCGAAAGGAAGGGAAAGGAGCTGGGCTGGGATCTGGGAAGGTGGTGAGCAAAGGGCAGAGTTGGGATCTAAGGAGAATCCTTAGGGAAAGGAGATTTGGGAGACATACAGAAAATGCACTCACTGCACACCTGCATCATTCCTCAGGTCTGCTTCTCTTACTCCAGCCTTCTGAGCACCTACCTCATCCTCATTTCTACTGCTCTGTCATAAGTGAGATGGTATGTCTCTGCTACATCTATGACAACGTCTTCCATCATGGACAGGGGACCTTAAAGGCTGCCGTAACAATTATACGGTGTTTTGCTCAATACTCAGGATCAGATTTTGCAATAACAGAGGGAAAAATTCAACCAGCTCTGGCTTATCTGTCTATATAAATAATAAATTCCTACACAACAAGTGAATTCAGCAACTGCATTGTCACTTTTGCCTCAGCTGTATAGGAACTGGTATGTTCTGTGTTAAGAGAATGGTCTGTAGCCATGACATTTGGATCCAGTGAGAGCAATGTCTTCAAACAGAGGGTTAAACGGAGGGTTATGCTAGCTTGTACTCTCTTAAATGAACACTAAAAAATGTCTGAGGGCCAAAATCCACTGCCAACTACACATAAACAACTCCAACTGACTTCAATAGGAGTTTCCTGTGTGTATCCAGGAGCAGATTTTAGAGCTAAGAGTATGCATCAAAGTCTAAATAGCAAATTGACATTCTGTTTATTCATTATTTTCAGATGTCGATAGGGGTTTCTCTGTCTAATATAAAATTATTTGGTTGTCACATTTTTAATGAAGGCTTTTAATTACTCTTGGTATACAGTATTGTATTGGTTGTTTTGCACAGTTGCTTTTGTGCATTTAACCAAATCCCCTGTCTATAAGAAAATCTGCCTACATCAAGGTTTTGGTCAAACACAGCCTTTGTCATTGCTTTTGTCCAGATGATGTTTTCAACTTTTAGCAGAAAGTATGAAAGGGAAGATCTATATTAGATTTGCAGTACAGGTAGAGGAAAAATGGACTTTCTTTTATTGGAAGATGTGTCTTTAGTTGCCTTTTGATAAGAGTAAATGTGGTTATACTGAGGTCCTATATGAGTCACTATCTAATTTCTTGGGGAGGGGGGTTGCATTTTTAAAAATTATAAGCAGGGGGGCTAAACTTTGTCACAAAATGAGAGGACCTGTGGCTTACAGTATCTTTGGAAGGCTGGCTTTGGATCAGTCATTTTGCTGCCCTAAAAGCCCGGGTTTTGAATCCCACGGAAACAAAGCAATGGAGGCTGGAAACTATGGCACTCTCGGGTCTCACCCACTGCACTGCCCATCACAGGGCAGACCCAGGAGCTCTCAGGTCAGGCACAGGCTTCCTGCATGTATTTGACCTGCCTCTCTGCTGGACAGGGCACGGACATTTTCAGAAGGACATCCAAACATGTGAGGCATTTGCATATCCATGAAAGACTGCAATGCCCATATAATGAACTGCAGGCCCATGGGATAAATCACATTTATGGGCATTTCATTTCAAACTGTTAATGTTTAAGCAGGGAGCAAAAGGAACGAGGCAGGCTCTAGGAAGGTATTGATCGAGTGGAGAGAGGCAGCAGAGGACACCAGCTTCCCTTCTGCCCATACCTACGACCACACAGAATGGCTCCAACTTCCTCAGCATCGATACTTTTAAGAGCACATGTCTTCATGGGTCAGGTCCAAAAGAATGAAGTGACATCTCCATTCCCAAAGCCAAAACATGAAGAGTGCCTGTCAGTCTCTCAGTGTGATTTGTAAGCACTATGTGAAAAAAGCAGC
Organism: Morus bassanus; assembly: GCA_031468815.1. Taxonomy (NCBI): domain Eukaryota; kingdom Metazoa; phylum Chordata; class Aves; order Suliformes; family Sulidae; genus Morus; species Morus bassanus. The sequence continues at coordinate 65,514,884 of CM062567.1, read as the reverse complement.
AAGACAATTTTGGAAAATGAAAATAATTGCATATTTTTTTTATATTCAGAAGTGCATGAGCATATGAATGAATGCATGCATGCAAATATGTATCTATGTATATATTATAGGGGAAATTTAAAGCAACGTGCAAAATACAGTGGCTAAAAGCAACTTGACACCTGTACTGATGACTAATTTCTTAGAGCCTAGATAATGTACCTCAAATATTAATCAGCTTTTATGTTTCAAATTCTAGTGCTCTTTAATTGCCTTAATACAGAAAGTCTCCTACTTTGGTATCGTGGAAAGGCTCACATGTAACAAAATAAACACATTAAATAAATAAATAAATAAACCCAATCTCCCAGGTACTAATTTGCCATGGATTGTATTTAAGTCCTCATCCATTATGTGAATTAGAAGTGAAACAAACACTGGCATCAATACTCTATTGCAGCCAGACCAGCCTGAGATCCAAGTGAGTGTGCGTCCTGGACAGTTTGTATTGATGCTGTCCTGAGTATCACGCTCATCAATAATGGAAATAATTGCATTTTAATAATTAAAAAACCCCCATCATTTTCACAGAGGTAGAAATGATGACTTTGTTCCCTCCCTGCAGTTTATCTACCTTCTAATGACAAGAATGATTCACCAAACAGCTCATTTATGAACACACAAATGCACACAAAGAAATCTGCTTTTATTCAGGTGAAAGAGTATCAAATGTCCCTTAAATATCAACTTAGCAATACACTGCATCAGGAGCTTTGAAATGAAAGTTGAAATGTATGGAGGAAGAGTAGCCACTTTCCTCCTGGCCCTATTTTTGTTACTGTCCAGATAATGGGTCAAAACAAGTCATGAAAATTCTTATTCTGATTATTTTGCTTTGAACTTTGTGGACTACTTTGGTGTTCCAACACTAAAACCTTCAAAAACTGGGGATGCTTAATAATGCAATAATGTCTTGCTGGATGCTGACTGAGTCTGTACAGCATTTTAACGTGGATCCAGATAAAAAATTTTGTCTCTTAGTTCTCATGCTCTTTTGGTTTTGTAGTTCTTAGTTCTTTATTATTTCCCTCTCTCTTTTGTTTTTCTTAATTCTCTTATGTACTGTCTGTGTAGAATAATCTTGAATTTGTTTTGTAGGTCTAGGACTGTCTTGTGTAAAACTAACTATATCACGATATGAACATGGTCATAATCTAGCCCCAAGGTATCTTTTCACTACTTTTTTGCTGCAAGACAAACATTGAAGGTATTTTGCCCAGATTGTGGCCTCAGTCTGGGATCCTGCAGATTAAGAATATCCCAGGCTGACATACCCAAATGTCTTGGAGAACCAAATTCCTGAAAGTGGAAAATAAATAAACTAATAGAAAGGAAATAGAAGTGTCATAAAATTCACTTTACTCTCTGGAGACTTTCTTAGGTTGATTTGAAAAAATGTAGAATGAGGAATGAGTGGATTACCTGGCCTCTGCAATAACCAGTGTAGTTTAGATTCTTGCTCACTTGCTCTCTTCCTTTTGACTACAGTGCTGATTCAAACTGATGTGATTAAGATAATAAAACAGACACCAATTTTAGAAGCTTATAGCTCTCTGCCTTCATATTGGCCAGTATCTGAATTAACATCCAATGAAAAGTCCTTTAAAAATGTGTGCTAAAATTTCCCACTGAAATTACAGTTTTTGAGATGTCTGCAACTTTTTCACATACTTGAAGACAAATACGTATTTTATAAAACATTTATAAACTCTTTTCATTGCAAATCAAAAGTTTTATGACAGCTCTGTCCTGAAGATAGCTTTAGAAAGCAAACACTTCTACTAGATACAGCAAATGGAAATAATCTACACATATGCCTGAAATTAAGTGGATGCATAAATACTTTGCCACCTCAAGCCTTTAAAAACATATGCCTCTGGACCAGTATTTATTTGTAATTTTGTATTTGTCTATACAATAATAATATACTAAGAAAACCACCACCTATATCTTGGAAAAAAAAGGAAGTTGTTCCTTTATGTTAGAAACATTTTGTATTAGATGCAAAAGCAAAATCTAGATGAATAAAGCCTATTCATCTAGATTGCTATAAAGCCTATGCTGTGGCTGTATAATCTATACTAAAATTTCAAGTAGGCAGTTAAGATTTTAAATCCTTATTGAGATTAAAATTAGGAGTACCAGATATCAACACAAATATTCACTCGCAAGCAAAGGATATTCTCTCTCTGAGCAAAGGATGCCCTCCCATTATGCCAAAATGAATAACCTAAACCCTTTTTTGTTTCTTTACACTCACTGTTTAGCTTTGTGTCATACCTATTTCTTTCCTTAAAGCTACTTAGCAGATTAATTCAGCAGAAATAAGCTCCTTATTGTTGATTATATAAATGATTCAGGATGTTTGACATATTTAATTTGACAGAACGGCACAAATTGCAGCCTTACCCTGTGCTTTGCTAGTCCACATGCACCAGGACCACCTCTAGGATCATTAAAAGTTCAGTTAATTCACTAGCACTTTGCACCGAAGAGTTTTACTGCAATGATTAGGTTTTCAAAGATAGCAGCAGGCCCTTCCCTCCCAGCCCAGCTTCTCTTTCAGATTGTAGTGAAAGTGAACAAATGGGGGGGGGGGGGGGGGGGGGGGGGGGGGGGATGAAAATACCTGAAGAGAATAAAGAACCAGGGTGATGGGGTAAGATGGATTACTTGAATTTTCCACCAATCACTGAACAACACATTGGCTAAAGCATTGATTGATGAAGTATTTAAGTCGTCAATCTCACATCACAAGCCTTTTTACAAATGGCTGCAGAAAGGGGCTGACATCGAGGTGGTATCAATGGAAGTTGGCTTTGCTACAAAATATAAGAAAGACCTCTAGTCCACAATTTGCTCTCTTGCAAGACGTTCAATAACCACTTTCGACGGCCACTTTGCCAGCAAATGTTTCACTTAAAATGTCGGTATTCTTTACTCAGGACTGCTGTCCACCTCTAAATTTATAGGCCTTTGCTATGGGAAGATTTACTTTCCTTTAGTTTTCGGTCAGATTATTTTTCCCCCATGCAGACTGCTTTTCAATTTACATGGAGGTTTTCTTGGTGGATACTTTTTTCTTTTTTTCCCAGTCCTTAAAAGAATTACAACCAGTTGTTGTCTCTTCAGATATGTTTTAAAACAGTAAATCAGTCATTGCCAGAAATCTTTGTTTGATTGAGAAATCAGCTTGTTCTGGCTTTTTATTTCCTTCCCCTCCTTCACTTTTCTTGTGCATCGACATTAACCTAAAAATAAATGACTACACAGGACTTTAGTTTAGCATTTGCAGAAGCTGTTCCTGTAGAGACAGGTCACTTTTTGGTTGCTATCAGCATCACACCATTTGTTCCATGAAGCCCCCTTCTTCTTCTTCCAGGGGAATATGATAAATGTAAGGAGCAGCTCATATCAAGGGAAAGACAGCCAAGCAATTCAGATACCATGAAGGGAAAAGAAAGAAAAAAAGCCAACAAAAGAGAGTACATACCCCAGCATGAAAGAGCATCTTGATTTCAAGTTTTCTTTCAGGAGTCGTTAATATTTTATGAGACCACACAGAGTGTTCCTCCAGTGACATTTTTCTAAATAATGTAATGTGCAGTAAAGTATCAGACAAAGGGGAAGAGGAGGGAAATTGCCTTGTTTAGATTAAGAAAAAAAAAAACAAAAAGGCATTTGAAACCAAGCATTCTCAAGGTTGGCTGGTGCCTGACTCCAGAACCCCAACATTTTGTAGGGTCAACAATTACCAGGAGAACACTGCCCAGGAATAAGGAAAATACTTTCAGGTTTTGTTGGGGTTTTTTTTCTTTTTCTTTTCTGTCTTACTTTTTTCCCTTTCTTTTTTCTTTTTTCCTTTAGGACAACCTAAGTATATGCTGCAGGCTTGCTAGGCTCCCTTTTCTGTATCAATAAAAAGTGATGGGACAGGAAATGTCTACAGAAAACTGCAAAAGAAAGACTGGAAAAAGCACCCTGCATCCTATTTTCTTCTTTCCTGACCCTCTCATGCATGGAAGCTTTTCTCAGAAGCAAATTTTGATCTTGATGCAAACACACCTAGAGTTTAAGGAAAACTGTGGGTAACTTACAGAACAGGTCCAAGACCTCACAGGTCTCCCAGCACTGCAATAGTTGACAATAACTCAGAAACTTTACTCTGGACCAAAATGAACCCCCATATCCCCTGCTTTATAACTCCTAATGCTAATTGACTTCCGGAGCTGTCCTTCTGAAAATCTGTGTTTAGATGTACAGAGAAGCCTTGGCACAAGTTCTCTTAAATCAGCATAATATAATAAATATAGGGTATCATTATACTGTATATGGATCAGCATAGTGCTAATTACTAAATAATATTGCTTAGAAAAGACTTATTTTAGAACATACTAAAAGCAAAGTAACTGGGGAACTGAAGAAGTAACCATCAAAAAGCATAACTTGTATAACATGACTGAAAAATTATACTTACTTTTGTTTTAAATATGCAAAGTATCTAACTGACATCAGATTGTAATAGATAAACAAAATCACTCAGCAGCAAATTGCACATGCTTCCCTACCTCTGAATTGTTTAGACAGATATAAGTTAGTGGTCACCATTGCTGTACAAACACACTGTATGGGACCAAAATGAATATAATGTACTGTAGCAGTAATGTGTGGAGTGAATCAGACAACTTGTACAAAGCTGCAACTAAATTTATTGTATTAAATAAGAATCCAGCTCACCACTGCAGTTTATATGAGCAGTTAAAATGGTTTGTCTCTTCCCATTACATGACAATGTAATCAATGGAATAAATCACTGGCTGGCAGAAATCCTACATTTGAAATATCTCACATGTTTCCTATGGCACAGCAGAAATTTTTACGGGAAAACAGAAAGCCAAGGAAGTTGATAAAAGGCATTTGTATAACTGCTATTGCTGAGAATTGCACCCAAGTTAGGAGTTAAATTGCATGAGCTTTGATCATTCAGACACACAAAATACATGTAACCTGATCTTAAGGTATGCAGTGATATTGCATCAGATACAGCAATTACATCCCAGTCATACAAACACTTATACATGCATATGCTTATCTTCACTAATAGGAGTAGTTAATTGATTTAATTGTTTTTACTACTCCTAGAAGTAAAATTAAGACACACTCACATGTCTATGAAATTCAAGTTCTGTAAATTCTGTAAAGCTGCTTTATCTGTACTTTTTTTTTTTTACGTCTTCATGGAGAACATGAAAGTGTGTGATAATCGGGGTAGCTGTTGAACTGAGAGCATGGATGGGAAACAGTCAGAAGGGAAATTCTGTCAGAATTAATGTCAGTGTAAATTTTGCCATGCTTTTATGCTATGGCTCAAAAGCAGAAGAAATGGACCAGCTGAAATGTTTCTAGTAATTTATTCAAAATACCATGACAAATGTTTTGGAATATGATAAAATAAGATAGATGTAGATAGCTGTTTAGCTGGTAAGATTATCTGATGATGTTTACCTTCTACACATTAAACTTTAATTCAGCACCAAAATAGTTGTCCTCCCTTGATCACATTCACACACATGGTTTTTCCAACATCTTCCTCCTGTTTTAGGAGGTAGTACCTCTTTGTGCATTTGTTCCACCACCCTCTAACACACTTCTGAGGCTGGTTGCTTTACAACCATTGTCCTCACTCTTTTCCTTCTTGTTCCTAATCCTACCTTCCCTTCATACTTGTTCCATTATTTTACTTTATAACAAGTGGCCTGCCAAAATCTCATCCAGTTCCACTTCTATTCATTCATGTCCACTGTCATGCCTCACATCATTTTAAGGGTGAATGTTACTGCTTTCTGCTTGAGCTCTCTTCAGGTGCTGATGCCATTTCCATACCAGCACTGTCAGTGAGCATGTAGTAATTGGCCCAGCAACACTCCCCATAGAGCCTGCATGGCCTGGGAAATATTGAATGGCTGCCTGGTCAGAATGAGTGTGGTTTTTTAAAAACAATTTTCATTAATTTTCTCCTCTATAACTACTCAATAGTAGTGATGAAACAAATAAATATATTGAATCAGAATCTCACTTCACTGGATCTTAATTGGTGTGTCTTGAGTGAATCTATGCCAATGTGTAATGAATCTATATTGCTCTTCACAGATCTCATCCCACCTACTGTATCGGGCCTTCTCACTGCTACACACTGAGGTGGAGTAGACTGCGCATCTGTTTTGTGTAACCATGGTTTTGTTTAGTTGGCATGTTAAAAAATAATTAACTATGTATAATAAAAGCTGGTTTCCTTGTATATGCTTTAGAGCTGGTTTAAACTCAGAAGACATCATCATGATAACCAAACTTGACCACTTGTATGAAACAGGCCAGTCAATTTCTAATGTGAGAGGACACCTGCTTAAGACAGGAAGTGGGGAGGGAAGGTAATCTTGCCTATCTGTTGTAATTCCTTTTCAGATAAAACTTGTGCACTAAAGCTGGCAAGGTTGCTAGAACTAGAGAGGTTAAACTAGGCAACAAAAATATTGCATTTATAGCATCTGAGTTTTTTGATCCAACAACATACATACGTTATGAGCAATGAAGTTTTCTCTTGAATAGGGATTTCAAATACCTGTGATATCTTAGTATTTTAATACTCTGCGCATTTTTCTTTCCTAAAATGAATCTGACAAAGCTTTGACCTACCTCTTCTCAAAAACCTCTGAATTTTGCCCTAACAAGAAGTGAAGTAATACACAGATCCCTTCTCCTTTTTCAGACTGATGTCTTTTAGCAGGAATTATGAGGAGACTCCACCTGTAACAAGACAGTAAAAATCAGTGGAGTAATATGTAAGTGGTTAAGGCTTTTTTGTGTTCTTAATATCAAGGACTGCATTTATTGGATTACATGGGCTTAACGTGTTAGCCAATGAAGACCATGTCCTGATAGTTGAGCTCATAGCTGTGCTGATGAGATGCCCAGCTAGTTAAAGGAAAATAATTCATATCATGTGAAGGGGTGTTTGGCTTTGTTCAAACCAGATTCCTTCATGACTAGTCAAAAATGTATTTTTCAAAGTGACACAAATGGAATTTGAACTAAAATTTTCCTGTTTGAAGAATAGTGGGAAAAACTGAAATGTCAATTAAAGCATGCTGGATGTTTCTTTGTGCATTGAAGTTCCTATTGCACATTAAAAATGACTTTTTATACTTAATTTTGATTTAACTTCTGTCCATGGACAGACCTTGTAATTTGATAATCAAATGTAAATAACATCAGCTAAAAGTTTCAAGACCTAAAACCTAATTTGAAATGAGCAGCAGTTATTCTGAGATCTGCTTTTTCTTTAGTGAGAAATTAATAGAAGGTAGGCATGCAAATACACCATAAATTATCTAACTTTTTTTTACCTTATGTCTAATTTTGCCCATTGAATGTGATAACATGTATAATGGCCGGTAACTTTTAGGCTACTATGGCCCATTTCTTCACCAATTATAGGAGAATGGCGATTAAGCGGTTCTTAATTTGAATATAGGTGATTAGGGCCTGTTTCTGTCGATTTCGCCCTGAGTGCACTAGGAAATTATGGCAAGAAATCACATAATCGTAGCCTGAGCTGTAAGTCATTGACTGTGAGTGGCCAGGTGAAGGTTTTACACACTCCTGTAACTTTGGTCTTTCCCTGCATCTGCCTGCTTGCTTAAGTCTGCCTTAAAGAGCAACTCAATACCAAAAATTATTGACATAAAGTTACTTCCTTTCACATCTCTCATCTATGAGACACATTTACCAATCCTGTGAGCAGAAATGTATTGTTATACCTTCTCAGTCTTCCTGGTATTGCAGAGCAAATATTTCAGAGGCCAACAAGCTGCATTCCAGCCTCTCTTGGACACCATCAAGCACCATTCCCTAAGCTTTGGCCATGAAGACCCAAGGTATCTCTGTGGCAGTTACAGCCTATAGACATGTCCCTGGGGCCCTACGCTGGACAGAGAGCACCCAGACCCATGTCTTCTCTGTGATCCTGGGGCATTGCCTTTGGATACTGAGTCAGTGAGGGAATTCTTAGGACCAGCCTGTACTGAAGTACCTGCACAAATGACAACAGGACTTACAAAAGTGCAAACAAATGATCTGGCTGGCAATGAAACTCAATACATGTGGAATCCTATAATGTCACTGGTAGAGTTGCTTTCCAGAAAAGAGTTACATTTTAAGGTAGGGGATAGATTTTATATTGAAAGTGAGGTCAGCGGCTTCTTATTTTTCCTTTTTACCTTCCAAGACTGCATAGGTTTCAGCTCTGTCATTCACATGGGTCCAAACTCCCAACAGACAATTGTGGTTGGGAGATAAAACACTGAAGCTGCCTACCTTACTTAAACAATTAAGAAGTTGCAAAGAAGGACAATTTTTTCTCTACGGAGGAGAAGGTGAGAGAATGAGACTGCCCTTCAGTTCATTACAGTATGAGGGAAAGAGCTTTCTTTATGTGGGAACACCTTTCTTTTCCAGCAGATGACAACTCCAAATACAAAGGCTTTGAAATTGCAGGAGGAGTATATGGCCTAACATATATGCCGGCCTGGATTCAACAGCCCAGTAATGGCTCTGGGCCACTTATTCTTTCCTGGTGTGAAAGCACAGCACTTTAGCTTGTGTGTTTGGCAGCAGGAAGCCCCACAGGCTGGGGAGAGCTATTGTATGTACTGTGCATATGAGGGGAAGCATTATGTTTGGTACAGGGGAGCTGCTGAGGTTTTTATACTCTCATTACTAGAAAACATTTCTGTGTACTTTTCTCTGTGTTTTTATTAATCCATTTCATTTCATGCTGTCTCCCCTCCCACATCTCTAACAGCTGCTCACACAATCTCTCACCTACAGTTTGGGAAGACACAGTAGGCAGATCACAGTATATATTGCGTTATACTCCTGGACGTACCATCTGCCTTCTCCTCCTGGACATTTATGCAACCGACTATTTACAACAACAGAGTGTCTGGCTGCTTAGGGCAGATCCTTTGCAATGAATGTCTTGTAAATAAGTGAAAGTTAAAAAGGAGCGAGTAGCAGAAACAATCCTGCTTTAGTTAAAATGATTCTGCATGGTTACAAAATGACTCCCACTTTGAGAAAAAAAAAGATGAAATATGATCCTTGGTGTGTTCCTTATGCATCCAGTTTTATGACTTCACCTCACCGCTTCTATTCCTAAAACTGGGAGAGGTGGGGAGCCATATAACTGACTGTCACAAGGAACATGGTGACAATGTCATTTATTCTTAGACTTGCTCACAGCCAAATCCTCAATCCCACCCGTCCCCAGCCCTTCCCCCACCACCCATTGCCATTGACAGTAAGGAGTCAACAGTAAAGGACTTGAAATATCCATTCAGCGAGAAGAACAATGCCTAGTTTGTTGGTTTTAATGAGAGATCCGTCTGGCTGTTTTGAGCCCCTCAAACCAAGTGTGTATCTCTATTTGTCCTCAGAGCTTTGCAGAGCAGCTTGGTGATGCCACCCTTATATTCACAGCACGTGAAGGCTCCCTTACATTCACGGCACCACTCAGTGACCTTCTCTATGCTGTCATCATTCAGAAACTGCCTCCTGACATTCACATCTCCTGTTAAGGAAAAAATTATCTAGAGCACAGGACCTCCTTACCTAAACATGAATGTAGCTCACCACAAAGCTCTGGAGCAGTAACAACACTGAGAGGTCTGCTTTCTCCCCTTCTCTCCTCATGTGCAGTTCCAGTCAAGCAGCATTGCATGACCCAGAGTTTTAATTCCTGGGTAAACAGACTGACTGGTTGATGTATACATAATCTGCACTGGGGGACCCACTAGTGGGGTCATAGTTTCATTTATGACTCATAAACCCAGTTTTCTTTCCCATAGAATTTGGGTAGTGAGTCACAGAGGTGAATGCCCAGGTTATATGGGGCAAATGATGCCAAAGTACCCATGTACGCACTGACCAGATCTAACACGCAAGAGGTGAAATTCTACCTCAGCCCTCTCCAAATTGTTGATTCATGCAGTGAGCAGACTGAGGGAGATATTGTTGTTCAGTCATGCTTAGGACTTTGTATGAAAGACTTTTAGGAAATATTAGGATTAAAACAGATGAATGCTCATAACATCTTGCTATGAATCCAGGAGCAAGGAACTGCATGTGAAATGCAACAGCTTTACACTCCCTTAATCACACTGCTCAATGACTTAAAAGATCAAGGTCCCGGAATATTATTCCCTACCTCCATCCTTTATGACATGAGACTGTCTGGTTATCCAAGTAGGTATAGAATTTTTAATTCCTGCACCAAGAAAATATCAATGGAATCATTATGTCTTTAGCCTGTATGGGAGGTTTTTTTAAACATTCCCTGTCACCCCATGAAGGCATCAATAGATGTTAAATTGCCTTATACCTGCTTGGAACCCTTATTTCTGTATTTGCACTGCAACAGTTGGTTGCTACAATCAATAATTTCCTATAATTCCTTTTGTGAGCAGAACAATAGATAGGAAGTCATTTTTACAGCTGATATTTAGTCAGAGACCAGTTCACAGAAGGAATTACAGCTTTTTATTGTTTGCTGCTGAAGCGTTATAAGATTGTTGCCATTTTTTGTTTTAAGATAGATTGTGGTTGTTTTCGTGAACACTCAGGGTCACAAGTATTCAGTTGATGTCCTGTGACGCTTAGCTAGTGCCATGTATCTGAAGCTGTTTGCTTGCCACCGAAGAAAGATTTATGTCTTCAGCCATGCAAAGTGAAATAGCTGCATTGTGGGGAAGAAGGCAAATGTTTGCTTGTTCAAGTTTGGCTCTTATTCATCTCCCAGCTGACTAAATCCATGAAGATAAACATGGCCTGGCTTCCCTAGCTCAGCAATGACTGCTTATTGTCTTCGAATAAATACTGCAATATTATTGCTCCACACTTTCCTGGCCACTGGCAGACTGTGAAAACAAGCTGAAGTGATGCCATAAGTCATAACATATACAGTCCCCGTTGTCATTAACCCAGGGTAAAGGAAGAAAGAAAGATTCAGAAGTCAACTTTGTTTTAACCCTTTGAATTGTAATCTTTTTTTTTTTTTTTTTACCTCCTCTAAACATGATTGACGTCTCCTAGGAGCTCCCTATCCTTTCATAGGTTAGGAAGCATTAAGTAGTTGCACTTTCCACTGTCTGAGTCTAATCACATTCCTACAGATGAAGTTGGCTGCCCTGGACACCAGCAGCTTCCCGTTTGTCTTTTAAAATGCAATCGACACTTTTGTAGATAAGCTCATCTTGAGGAGTGGCAAAAAGAGGAGGACAAGAGTAGGGGCTGGATTTTAGAAGAAACCAGCACATGGTAACACTTGCATTAAAAGCATCATAACAAGCTGCCCTAAAGAAAAGAGGGCTAGAGAGGGGATTGGAGGAATGTTATATTTAAGAAGCTAATTTGCATGCAGATTAGGAAAAGCCATGATGAAGATTCTGAATTGTCAAAGTCTAACTGGCATTTATAGCCACATGATGAGAAAAAAACCTGTCTTGCAAACCTTGGTAAGAAAACGTTTTATGTGACTGGCACCTCTTATTCGCCATCCTAGACATCAATGCGTAGAGCTTTACAGAAGTAAACAAAACTTACTGAGAATTGTTTTTTTGGAAAAAAACATCATACCAGACAATAGTGTGACAAAGAAAGAGAGGTCTGCTTGGACAACTCATTTTAATAAGTGGTCACTGGCATTTTGGGGGCAGAAATGAAAACGGCTGTCCCATTCCTTTTCTTCTGCACTTTGCAATTCACCTGCGCACAGACAACTACTGCCAGAAAGTTCACTTCTAAGCTGTTCATCTGCTCTGATTTTGCAGTTGCAGTTTATCTACTGATACGCTCAAATCTCATGACCATGTCAGTGATACAGTATGACACACCTTGGTTTTTCTTTGTATAATGTGTTGCAATATTGAGGAAGATGAAGGGTATACATCAAATTCTCCTTTACACTTAGGCCACTTTTCCAGCACATTACCACTGTGCCACTGATGCCATAGAAGGGAAGGCACTTTACATCCTGAAGTGAATGGAAATGCATATTCATTTTTCTTATGTCTCTTAGACATTATCAGCATAACTTTAGCATGCCTATGGATAAATGAGAATAAGAGGCTATACATCCAGCACAGCAGACATTTGTCTGCTGCAATTAGATTTTAGGGTTACTTTCATTATATTGGAGCAGAGGATCTATTACAGAGATCTACCTACTGACACACAATGTGCTTGATTTGTATTGTGGGACTCCCATGAAGGAAATGCTCTACAACAGGTATCAGATTCTAGATGGGTGAGTTGACATTGGAATTATCTTTGAGCTGGTACAAGGGTAATTTCCTTTTATTCCTATACAGGCTACTTATGAAAAAGGTTAGTCGTTTCAGTTACAGCAAACGGGAGAAATAAGTTACATAAAAATCTCACTGTAATTGAATTGTTCTTGTCACAACTCCAGTGCTGAAGCTGGAGTTTTGTGTCCTGGATCCTGGAAAGACCTTTGTGCTGGGAACAGATATTCAGATGCGAGATTATTTCTTTTATAATTTATTGTGGTTACAATGTTAGACATAAATTAATAAATCAAAATATATTGATAAACCACACAAAGGGAAAGATTGGAGGTACACAAAAAGATGTTGGCATAAAAACATACAGACTAAAGTGACTGTGGAAAAAAGCATTAGCAGGAAATTGAAAGGAAGTTTCTAAGCAGATGAGTAAGAATCTACAGTGGCTTTCTTGTAGAACAGGGGAGACAAATAATCCTACTGATTATAGGTCCAAAGATGTACATGCAATAGTTAACCCAATGAAAGAGGGTAAATATTAACATCTTACCACTGTCTTGTGTGGTGGCTAAGGAAAGTTCTTGGTTAAGGGTAACAACAGGTACATTAACTAAAATAAGGAGAAACAGCCTAAAAAGGAAAGGACAAAAGTACCTTCTGAAATCATCTGTATTGTCTTGTACGTCTCCAAAGAGCCTCATGGGGTTTAGTCTTGTGTTCTCTTCTCAGTCTTTGCCAACAGCACTGCTTGAAATATCTGCTTCTCCAACACTGGTTGTTTTGGACAGGGGCGAGCAACACTCATCTCTCTCCCATTTTTAGGGAAACTGCAATCATATCTTACGTCTCCTATAGGCCTGCCTTTGCTGAATGCCCATTTTGTAGGCATGAGGAACAACTTAATGACCTGTGCCTGTTTTGCTATTATCTAATGACTTTTGGTAAAAAGGCTTTAAGATGTAGGATCCTCTATCCCAGGTTTACTGCTTTTATTTATTGCAATACGAATAACAGCTTACAGCGCCTCTTGTTTTATCATCATCATTTGTATAAGCTCTAGTTCCAACTATTTATTAACACTTGAGCAGATGAAATATTTCAGTGATGCTGTAATTTGGTAATGTCAATGGGAATCTTTACTTGACTGTTTTCCACAGGAACATAGCTCTGAAATATTTCTTGAACATATTTACAGGAACAAAATCTCACAATCTCACTCCAGCCTTTGTTCTCCCTTCTTTTTGTCTTGTTTCTTCCTTAATAACATTTTATATATGGCACGTATCTTCTGGTCTAAAATACAACTTTTATTTTTCCTTCTTCTACGTTTCCTTTTTTTTCTTTTTTCTTTACCTACATTTTACTTCATATCTTTATTGATTATTCTGCTCTCCTGCAGCATAAACTCTCTCAATGAGACTTATTCTTTGACATGCTTTAATCCATAAACTAGCCCTGAAATTACAAGTTTTATATTAAAAAAAATAATAATTTACACTTACTTAGCATTTATCCAGAGTGCAAATTATTTCCTCAGTGTGTTTTGAGTTTTACTTGCTGGTATTAACCATGGCTAGGGTTTCTTTTCAAACCCTTTGCTTCAACTTCAACTGCCACTAGTACCCCAAAAGTTATATTCTTTTTTTGTTCAAGCTAATATTTCAGTCATTGCATCCTGTTCTTGAAGGGTTTCTGTGACTTTCTTCAGCATGTGGGTATATATGTCTTGTTTCTTTTAGCAATGTTTTTTTCTTCAAAAAATATTTGCAGAACAGTTTTGTCACTTACACATATAATGAACGATGTCTCCAAAGGTAAGGCACTCCTGAGGTCCTGGCTAACATCTACGTTGTTCTTTAGTTAGAAATTTTCTGCAAGTTTCTTTGTGTTTGCTCCTATGGTTTGCTGATCTCAGTCTGCCTGTCTTGTTTCCTATCCAAAACTTCAAACCTCCTCTAGGTTATGCTCTTCATCTTTGCAAATTCTAGTCTATTTACTGAAGTTCAAGTCAGGATCTTCTGGCTGTCTTCTCAGTTCTGGGTCCTTGATCTCCAAAAACTGCATCTGACTTACCAGTCTAAAATAGTTAATAAGTAATTTAGGAATTTCTCCAATGAGATTGATATTGTTCAAGTGTTTCATTTACCTAAACACACAATAGTGTAATAAGTATGCAAAAAGTAAATATTTATTTGCTTTGTTAGATGACTTGTTTGCTTTTCCCACACAATTTTTTCTGTTAAACCAGTCTGTGTCTTTGCCCCACTAAAAAGCCATTTTCTTGTCATTTTACTTCCACTTAGTTACTTTACTTTCTTTCATGAAGACATACAGTTCTTTCCTGAACCTTTTCCAGTTCCTAGTTGCTATTCAGGAGTGTTTCCTGTTTTGGATGAGCTATTTTCTTAGGCCCCCATCTCTTTATCTACAAATCTGTTCATTATGTATTACTTATTTTCCTCTGGAATGTCATACAGTTTCATTAAACAGTGATTAAGATGTACTATAAACTGTAGCAGTTATAAGTTGTGGTGGGTCTTTCGTGTAACAACAGATGGATTAGCAATCATTGCAAGAAAATTCTGGTGAAGGATCCATGTGTCTCTCTTTGGCAAGTTGTTAGTCAGCTTCCTTAACCTCACAAGGCCATCGCCAGCAGTATGGCACTTTGGAGGGCACACCAGGGAGCACTGTGGGACCCAGGGTGTGCCCCAGCCCTTCCAGCAAAGCCCCTCACACAACCCACCTGCCTGCACTCAAAGGCCAAAACCTCACAGGCAATTGAGTCAGCTGGCTCCGAGGGTATAACCAGAATAATGTATTAGAAAAGTGTTAACAGAACAGAGATAAACAAATAACCATGAATTTTCAGTGCTTAGTTCAAACAAGATAAGACTTAGCTTTATGTGATGCTGCATTTTAAAAGCATGTATTGAGCCCTTCATAGGCTCTTCATTGGCTAGCAGTCCCACTGATTTCAGCTGTGGGTGTGCAACACAGCATTTCAATGTATGGCACAGTATGATACCCTGTAGGATCCCAAACCTCCCAAGTCATACATGAAAAACTTATTCTTAGTGACTATGGAAGTAGCTTGAGTCCTTAGAAACTCTGCAACAGAGGCAGGAAAAAGTCTAAGTCTCCAAGCAGCACTCAGATACCTCCTCCTTCCAGTTCCCTTCCTCACCACCATAAATAAAAGACTGAATTTCTAAGCCTAGGTGAACCTAAAGACAGTCACATCCAGAAACCATCTAATGCATACAAACCTTCCAACTTCTAGAATAAGTGGTGCAGGGATCTAGCTGTTCGCATCCCCTCTGCCACCCAGCCTGACTCATTCAGGACTGTTCACTGCTCTGAGTGAGGTGGGGAACATATGGCGATGTGATGTTCATTTGGGTAATTAAGGACTATTTCATGTAAGGGGGCTAAAATAAAATAGTACACATTTTTTAGCACTTTTAACTTTGCAATGCTCAACTTTACAGACATAATAATGCTCCTTTATAATGCCACTTTTTCTGCAGAATTAAAAAAATGCAATAAATGCCACAATATTCTAAAGTTTTGTGTAATGTGAAAATGTCTTATTTGAGTGTTTCCCAATTTATTAGTTTACTACCACAAGAAACAAAATTTAAAATGTAGATAACTCATGGTATACTCCATTTTAATTTATAAAAGAACAAACTCCAGCTTTCTCCCATGTTCTCAGAATCAAGTAACTGAACATACATTTCATATTGGCTATTTGAATTATTTACCCTGCACCACACTGTTGCCTTCATGAACAATTATTGTGATAGAGCATTCAATGGAAGAGGAAACAGGTGCTTGTGGTTGAACTTAATGGAAAAACAGACTTAAGCATTGGACCAGCTTTCTAGCAGGTATAAAGTCAGTGAGGCTTCATCTATTTATACCAGCTATATCTGAGCTACTCTCAAACATTTAAAAAGCCTGTCCAATAATTTTAATAGTATCTAAAAAACTTTTGATGTCTTATCGAAGATGTGCATCTGTTGGGGAAGAAGAGAATTTTTCTATTATTCGCAGGCGCATGAAGCCGTATGAAGAATTAGGAAATAACTTGAGAAATGCTGGCTCAGGAACTATTAAACAGTACAGACCCACACAAGTCTGCCTATATACATTTCCTCATACCGTGGGGTCCCACCCACAAACTGAGTTATTTAGTCAATATTGACATTATTTAAGAGAATTACAAATGTTTAAATTGTCATGAATTTAAGGTTGCATATCCTGTGCCTTTTTATCCCTTTTGTGACATTATTGATAATACTTCCTTACCTGAGATATTAAGAGGACAAGTGCACAAGTTTCTCCTGAGGCAACAGGAGCCACACCACTACTCACACAGAGAGCCAGCAGCTTAGTGTTGGTCCAAGGGGACATCCTGCTCTGCTGGAATCAAACCCTGGCTTAGGCACTCTGCTGGAGTAGGTTATAGGTAGGTGACAGAGCAGGATCATGGAGAAAGTCCACGTCGGTTTAGATCCCAAGTAAATGCCTTCACCTTCAGTGAGGATGCATGTGTTGAGATTCACATATATTTTCAAAAACATTACCCCCAGGAAACAAAACCAAGTAAATGAGTCTCTGTTCCTTCAAAAGACTACATGACACAGAACAGTTCAGATACAGCACATAAAAATGCCATCCAATTATGCTGATGAAGCTACATCTCAAATAAGTGTAGCTGTACAAAAACATTCTTTTCTGTGGTGAATTTATATTCTGACAATAGCATGAATATCAATGGGTAATTTAAACCTTTATAAGGGTGATAAAGGAGAAAAATGTAGATGTAAAAGGTTTTGTTTGTTTTAAGCATCAGAAATACTCTATTGTATGACACTACCTCCCATCTTTTTGCCACAAGATGTAATCATTTATATGGTGCTTCCATACTAAAAGAAGCAGCATAATCTCACATTCCCACAATGACCTGTTTGATTACATCTCATACTAACGACTGCTCCTGTTGTGCTCTCTCCTCATGCAGCAAGGAGAGAGAGCAGCAGCAAAATGGGTAGGGCCTGGGACTAAAGGACTTGGATTCAGCCCCTGATCTGCTTCACATCTGTCATTCAGTCTTCTCTCTCTCTCTCTCTGTGCCTCTGTTTCCACAATAACCTGTAAACTCTTTGGGGAGGAGATACTGTCTCTTGCTGGGTTTTTTAGTGTTTTTAAATGCTAGAGCAATGCTATTCCAGCCTTAGGGCAGGTACCTATGCTTTACTATAATATAATTTTTGGTGGTGTTACGAGACAGCTGAGACAGATATCATTTAAAAATAAATACAAAGCAACCCTGGACTAAATCTTCAGATTTAGTATCTCTTGCTTTCTCGTTGTGTTTGAAAAGGCTTTTGTAGCCCCTGTTCTTCAAATTACCTTTTATTGTCAGTGTTATAAAAAGTTCTGATACTGGGAGCCTAAAAGCTTGCTGAGCCATTAAACCCCATGGTAGCCTGAACCTAATTGAAGCCTCTGAGTGCTATGATGAATAATAATGTGAAGATCAAACTTCATAATAATTCAGTAAGTAGAAATAATTTAATAGGGCAGCTGATGCAAAAAATCAATCATACCTGTGGAAAAAAAAAATAGTTTCTCAAACAGGAAGATATTTTGCATTTTGATTTCACATTTTTAAAGGCAGAAAAACTGTTTCTGTGTGAAAAATTTTATTTGGCTGAATTATTCTAAGCTATCACGTTGCCATCTTTCTCTGCCAAATACATCAGTGTTTATGATGGGGACTAATCAAGCTCAGCCTCATCAAAATTATTGTGAAAATAGATAGATCTCAGCCCCTATATGAAGATTTCCAAAGTAAAAGTGAATTCAGCACAAGCAAAGAAACGATTTAAAGCTCACTGGGGAAACACGAAGTCTCGTGTTTCCTACGCCTGTCCTGAAAGTCATTTGGCCTGTAAGTCGCTGAAGAAATGTGACTTGCCGAAGTCCAGTCAGGCTCTGGAAAAAGACCAGTTTCAGTGATGTGTTGCATCAAATATGCATGTATCTTCCTAGTCCTTCTGAGTCTGTTCAAGTAACAAACACTTCATGTACAATTGAGCATATTCAACTTGCAGAAGCAAATGATATTTGTTTCATAATTGGTCTCAATCCTTTGAAGCCTGTAAACTTTTCTAAAGGAAAACGCACTCTTCTTCATCACAGCTACTTTGTCTAGTGATGTGTTTGTCCAAATACTTTGCCAATGCCTTATGCGATACAGGAACGTACCCACAAGCAGTGTATTTATCAGCCTGGCTAAGCTGAGTGTGCATGTGTTTATCCAGCTTGTGGGAATTCCTGCCCGAGGAGGAACCATCATAACAGTCAGAGGCACATCCACAGCCTGGGAAAGAAATTTCATCTCTCACATGCTTTTCACTTCAATTTCATCAATACATTTGACATTGGGAAATGAAGTTTATTGAACCTCTGTATTCATCCTTTGAAAAACCCCTCCCAGTGTCAAAGAAATAACTCAAATGGAGACAATTTCAAAAGGTCCTTCACCAGAATTGCAATTGTTCTTGAAATGTGAAAAATCTTAATCTACTTTCCTGGAGTACTCAGCAGATCTTTTTTATCTTCTTTCTTTTAATCTGCAAGATTAAAATAACAAAAAGAAAAGAAAGTAACTAGTCTTTTCAAAGAAGGAAAACGATCAAATGTTCTTGATTATACTCCTGACCTTACAGATAGTACCCTTTTTCTGTGGAGGGGTGAGTGGAGAAGACTAAGCGCTCAAGTTTACATTTTTTTGTGTTGCTACAAAGACAAAGGTCCAATTTCTCCCATCAGTTACATCTATGTAAGCCACACTTACCTGAAGGAAGTGAATATTGACTTAGTGAAGTAGTAAGAGAATAAAGAAAGGTTTTCTTTTTTCTGAAGCTGTGGGAACTTCAAAAGTGTTTACAGAAAGCAACCTGATAAACATTAGTCAAAGGCTAGAATCTATAACACAATTTTTTGATAGGTAATGCTCTACAGCATGTAACACAAGTGGTCCTGAGGGAATTTGAAGTTGTGCAGTTCTTCACATCTGAACAAGAAAGGGTTAAAAATATCAGATAAAATTCTTGCTTGGCCACTGCTTCAAACACACCTACACACAGAGGAACAAATCATAACTTGATATGTAAGACTGTGAAAAGCCAAATCTACAAGACCACTTTTAACTATTGACTGAGAGCAAGATTATAAACATACGGTGTTACCTGAACATAATATCTGTATAAGCATGTAACTATAGGAGATCTATATTTAAAACTTCCCATCTTCATCATGCACAGCAAAAATTGGGGAAGGTTGTTGTTACCATTCTGCTGTAGACACTTTCTTCAGACAGAAACTTAGCATGGCAAAGCCTCATCTCGGGACCCCATTAAGACTCAAGCAGCTGCATTCTGCAGCTGCTTCGTTTTATGCCAATACAACACATGCAAAAGCTACAGTTCATAGTCAGCTACCAGGTAGGCACCTTCCAGCAGGGCCATGGCTGACCATGAGTGCAGGGCTAGGAACAGAGGGATTGTCCCAATGAGAGCAGGGACCTCCAGCCATGCCAACACTGCACTTGGCAAGGCCAGCGATCGAAGGAGAGATGCAGCCACTACTTGTAGGATGCTGGCATGGCATGCCAGAACAATGCAGACTTTTTGGCTCACATCAAGCAATTTAATCTCAGACCAGTCTGATAGTGTGGATCAGGGACACATAAAGCCTCCAAAAGTCTTGTGGAGTGAAAATTATTTCCAGAGCTGTATCTTGACTATTGTCGTGATTTATAACTGTGAAAGTGTCTCCTCTACAGAAAGCACCTCATATGGAGAGCCGCTCCCTTGTCCCCCTGTCTTGAGCCCATGGGGTCAGCTGATATCCCAACCTCCTTGGATGTAAGAGTTACAACATGTGCTGTGCTCTAAGTAACGTCCCACTCTATGTCCATACAAAATTGCCATGAGCAACACTGGAAAGCAAAAATGGTGTTTCCACCCTGGCTCTGAAGCTTCCTGCCTTCTCTTGGCTGATGCAATATCTTTAACTATATTTCAATGCAGGATTTTTTTTTTTTTATTTAATAACTATTGTGTTCCCTTTATGATTATGGGGTGATGAGCAATATTTCAGTCATTTGTATTCTAAAAGCTGTGCATTATTGAAACAAATGCATTCTGCTCTATAAATTCCCTTTTTAGGCTTTCATTTGGTCAGATTCACAAAAGCTTAATGTCAGATTATTATTTCTGGCATTCAGTCAGCAGCAAATAACATTTTACCTTAAGAGGTGATTCTCAGATACTAAACACCAGAAATAATTGATCATCATGACATTCCTTTGTGAATTTCAACTTTCATTTTTGTTCTTTCAACAACAGATTCAGTCAGTTCCTCATACCAATTGCTGTGTTTCATTAAAACAGTGCTGCTTTTGCTATTATGCTCCCCAACAGAAGGTTCACTCTTAATACCTTCTGCTGGACAAAGCCAGTAAATTAGTACTGTAAGTGCCACTGTATTTTTCAGATTCCCATATTTGAAAGTGAGGTCCAGTATTTCCCATGAAAACCCCATTAAGCCTGGGAGAGTTTAATCTCCTAACTCATTCTCTTTTTTTTTTTTTGTTATTCAGCTTATCAGATATGCCTTTGTCCCACCACACCTCCCAGAATGTTTCCAGTTAGAATGTTTGCTACTATAAATTCAGGATGTACCAAACAAGTCATCATCAACACAGACAAAATCACCTCAGTCAAATTAATCAAAAAGAAATCCAGAAAAAAAAAACTTGAAAGGAAAACTCAGTTAAACACAAAACATACATTGAGGAGGGAATTGAAAAATTTTATAAATTCAAACTTGCAGATGTATGCTTGCATAGAGCTACAACACAAAAGCTCTTGAGCAGCCAGTGGAACAGAAGGCTGGGTTTTGCCTACTGCTGTGGTCCGTATATCAGTGCTGGAATTGGACATTAATTAGCACTTTATTTGCTGTTGTACTCCTTTTCCTACAAATATTTCCTTTGGGGCCATGACAGCCATTTCCTGCCCTTTCATCTTCCTCCCCCCCTTCTCTCTAGTGATTGAACTATTAGCCTCATGTACCTGTGACAGGCTGAATACTAGCTACTTATGGGAGAACCAAAGGGATAAGCACATACAGGGATAAAAGATATAATGTAACTAGGGGTACTTTTCCCAGACATGGAAAATAAAATATATCACCAATAAATTAAAAAAAAAAAAAAAAAGAAAAGAAAAGAAAAGAAAAGAAAAGAAAAGAAAAGAAAAGAAAAGAAAAGAAAAGAAAAGAAAAGAAAAGAAAAGAAAAGAAAAGAAAAGAAAAGAAAAGAAAAGAAAAGAAAAGAAAAGAAAAGAAAAGGAAAGAAAAGAAAAGAAGGAAAAGAAAATGCTCCTAACATGCTTCAGAATCCTCAGTATAGGTAAAACTTTCAGCTCCATAATTTTCTCTCTGGCTAAAGTAGCAGGGAACCGGGGTGCTATCAGCTGTTAGGAGAGGATACACAGAAAGGCCAGCATTCAGCAGCCCTGTAGCTAAGGGAGAATTTAACTTGACTTAACATGTGTTTAAGGCTTAAGCACATGCTCAGATCCCAACAACATTAATCAAAACTAAATCTTGGCTTAAAAGTATTGGTGATGGAAATACATGGTGGAAGCAAAGGAATGATACAATTACATTAACTAAAGACAGAGTGCTATTGTTCCTCAAGGTTTGACTTCCAGCTGGCACGTGCTTTTGAAAGCTGTCCTAAACTGTCCTTCCCTCTTCCAATTTGAGCACTAGAGAGGGATCTTCTCAAAGGATTGCTCCCCCATTTTCAGCACACTCTGCCAGTGCCATCATTCTTCATTTCATTTCTGATCACCGAGATGCACAGGAGCAAGTTCTGCAGTCCCTAACCAGGCAACAATTTTGAAGTCCTGGAGTATTTGGATTGGGCCCATTCTAGCCACCTGGGCATGTATTAGCCTCCCAGATAAAAAGAGACTTTTAAAATGCCTAGATATTCCTGCATAATTATTCCCAACTGTTGTTTCATTTTGTCCATGTGTCTCACAACAGATTCTGTAGTTACTTCTGTGTGCAACTCACGTACTGTGTTGCCACAGTTCATGAAAGTAAATCCCAAGATTTCCATCTTAGGGCAATTAACTTATTTAGTCAAACTCAGAAAATGGAACAAAATGATCACTCCCAGTTCTGCAGCTTCCCAGTTCAAATCTAAGTAGAACTACTAAAATAGAACAAAATGTGTATTTTGTCTTTGTTCCCATGTATTCATACACTCTACACAAAAACCCTTGGAGGAATTTCAAGTAGGTGATTGCTGGTAATCATTTTGTTTAAATGTGCAAGGTTGCACAGGACCTCTGTCTACTAGGAAACAGAATGTTCTCACTCAATTATATTAGCAATCATTATTTCAATAGTGGAAACTTCCACAGTAAATAATACAGACTTTATATCGTATTTAAGAAGAAAAAGTGCACTCTTTAAAATCACCAGGGACAAAAAACAGTCAGGCTGGGGAAGATTTTCTGTTTGCTCTCAATAAAATTAAACTATGGGGTTTTGGCCATTATGCTGTGGTACCCTATGGAAAAATTTTAAAAAAAAAGAAAATTACTATTTTCAGTTAGATACTAAAGGGAAAGATTTTGGGATACTCTTTTAACCATTATGCTTATGTGTAATGCTATTTTCACATATATATGTATAATGACAAAGTATGTATTTTCAGGGGTGGGGTTGTTTTTACTTAGCAAGAGGCTTTTTGTCATAGGCATGATGCAATATGCTTTTCAGAGAAATAGAGAGACCCTGTAAACATTTACATTACTTACAAGAGAATTGTGTAGCGGGTCATTGGTGATATCACCCCTCAGCTCTTTTGAGAGTCCAAAAAGGGGTTATTTCTAATTAAAGTTGTTGTTTAATCTTTTGTTTCTCTGCAATTTGTTTGTAAAATCTTTGCAGCTACAATCTTCTTACTGTTAAACCTACATAAATCTGAAATGGAAAATTTGATTTGTATCCTGATAAATCATTCAAATTTGGGCTTCTAATTTCAAATAGATAATCAAAATTAATGCAGATACCTGTTATAAGTCACAATTTCCACTGCTTTTCGGTTATAAATATCACAATCTTATTTTGCTTTTCATTCCTAACAGCTGAGTATTGTGAGACAAAAATATCATAAGCATTGGAAAGGATATATATATTGTAATCCTCTTGCACTGCAAGTCTGTTTTTGCTCTGTGCAGGTTATTGTTCTGTTTGACATCTTTGTCATACTCATCATCATGTATATTTTCTCAAATCATCAAGGGAAAAAAGGAATTGTTTCAATAATAGCATGCAGTTAATTGCAGTAAGCAGGCATCTGCATTATTTTAAGGGACCTAGCAGATTAAATAAATTTGGCAATAAACTCTATCATGAGCACAATCTCACTACTCCACTTTTATTACGCTGATCCTCAGTTTTGGGACCACAACCTGGTCCTATTTGAAGTCTTTGTTTCCTGTAAAAGAGAAAGGGTGAAAACCAGACCAAAATAAATGTATTCCAGTCAACTTCCTGAAGCTTATTTAAAGCTTTTTTTAATTTTCTGTAAAGTGGATAAACTTTGTGCTGAAAAGAACCTTTTCCAAACTTGCTCAGTTGGCAAATTAAGAGAAAGTGTTTCTGTCAGTCTTTTAAATTCACGACCTTGTGAAAGGATCAGGCTCATTTATTTGCTTTTCTTCTGGTGCCATTCCTAGAAGAACCTCTTCTTACTTGGGCATCCAGTGACATAGGATCAGGATTCAAAGGCAATATAATTCTGTAAGAATAAGTGAAGTGCAACCCTCCGCCCTGGCCACTAAAGCTCCAGCAGTACACAGGAAAAGACTGCCACTTGCCTGGGGAGAAAAAACAGCTTTCAGCTTTGGTAGGCTGGTCACAAGAGCACTTTCTGATGTTACTTTTTAAAAGAACGATTCACAGAAAAAAGGACTAGAGTTAGCATCTGTCTTACTGAGACTTCCAAAGGTAGAGATGCGGTCCGGAATAATAAACACTCTCAAGGTGTGCTGAATACAGCAGACTTCATTTTACATAGACACTTACTACTCTTCCGTTGCACTCTAGGGAAGTATTTAGTGACTGGATGTACTACATCCAGCCCCGTCGGAATATGGTCTCTTGGAATTGCTGCAATATGAATAATAAGTCATAAGAAGTGCCTTGCAACATCTGTTCATTTTCATGCTGTGATTCCCATGCAACTACAAAACTTTTGTGGATGCCTATGCTACCTGATTGTAAAGAGTCACCAGTGGCTTGGGTGGTGCACAGGACGGATTTGAGAACACAGACTATAATAAAACAGTATGTCACACTGATCTATCTATATACATGCATTGCTCTGCTTTCTTTGGCTTTGAGGGCTAGGTATGGTTGAAGGTTCCTCCAGAGGATGGAAGAAGTGGAGAAAGAAAATGTTGAGAAGCCTATATTTATGTGAAAGCCACCAATGTCCTTGTTTCAAGCTAATATTTTAGTAGAAGACCGTAAGTAAAATAATCCTGTGTGTTTAATTATTTGCTTCAAAATTAACAAAAAGAAGAAAGACATTTTGTAAACCTTAGGGCAGATACTCAGTAGGTATTAATTGCTATGGCTTCACTGATAGCAGTGAAGCAATGTCAATGTAGATTAGCTACAAATGTGCTTCCCTGGCTCAGTTTTAGTTCATCCTGTAGTCTATCAGGGAGATGATGAAGTTGTCAGTTCATTTGAACTCACATTACCAATCATATGAATAAAACAGTTTTAGAGGTAGCAGTTATCTGTCATCTAGACATCTTTGAAGTTTTTCTGTAATATTACAGAAATCAAATGTAGGTACAATATAACAGGAAGAAAGAGGCAGTATTAAAGTTTTAGGTTTGTCCACTATACGGGGTACATCAGTGGCATCAAGCATTTGCTGTATCCTCTACACATTGTAAAATCATAGAATCATAGAATCATTAAGGTTGGAAAAGACCTCTAGGATCATCAAGTCCAACCATCAACCCAACACCACCATGCCTCCTAAACCATGTCCCAGAGTGCCACGTCTACCTATTTTTTGATAACACCTCCAGGGATGGTGACTCTACCACCTCTCTGGGCAGCCTCTTCCAATGCCTGACCACTCTTTCAGTAAAGAAATTTTTCCTAATATCCAATCTAAACCTCCCCTGACACAGCTTGAGGCCATTTCCTCTTGTCCTATCACTAGTAACTTGGGAGAAGAGACCAACACCCACCTCGCTACAACCTCCTTTCAGGTAGTTGTAGAGAGCGATAAGGTCTTCCCTCAGCCTCCTCTTCTCCAGACTAAACAACCCCAGTTCCCTCAGCTGCTCCTCATAAGACTTGTTCTCCAGACTCTTCATCAGCATTGTTGCCCATCTCTGGACACGAGAATAAAATAAATTTTTTAAAAAATCTAAAAATAGTAGAAGAAATGGATGTCCGACATTTTGTGTCACTATGACCACAAAAGCAACTAAATATTCCCTTTTGCCTTTTATTGCTAAGATCCTTAGCTGAGACCCTGCAATTGTTCTGAAAACAATTTAATATCAGTGCTACAGAGAGAATACCTTTGTATTTGTAATCAAATACAGCTAGCAGAAAAAATGGAGAGGGGTGAATATTTATAGGGGGAAAAATGGTCCTTTTTTATTAGTATAACCATTTTTATTTTTGAGGAACTCTTCTGATTTATGGTAGCTTGCAGTGGGAATCCACTCTGAGATTACCCTGTGAAGGAAGTGTGCTTTATGGGGATTCCTGTAGTCCTAGCCCATGACCATGCTCATCAAGAGTCTGTTGGAGCACACCAAAGCACTCAACCTTTTCCTTTATGTCTTTGGGAGATTTCCTTTGCGAAGGAGTTAAGATTCACAGGGGGCAATACATGGCTCCATTGCTTCCCAGCATGGAGTTAGGCTGCAGCTCAAGTATATGCAGCAGGAAGGTTAGCA
This sequence comes from Morus bassanus, assembly GCA_031468815.1. Taxonomy (NCBI): domain Eukaryota; kingdom Metazoa; phylum Chordata; class Aves; order Suliformes; family Sulidae; genus Morus; species Morus bassanus. Next base: position 65,488,384 of record CM062567.1, on the reverse strand, counting down.
AGGTCACTAGGCAGAGCCTTTGCTCCACAGCATAGGCTGCATGGGTATGTAACTTGATTGTTTAGCACTGTTTATGGCTCAAAAATTAAAATACATATCCATTCTGCCCATGTAGAACATGAGCAGAAAGTGATGATTTGCACTAGCATGAAATGGTAGAGAAGTATTGACAGTGAAGCTTGCTCCATCCAAATCCACCTTCTTTCCATCTTATTTTGCATTGACGAGGGGAGTTGAGTTTGTACAACACTGCAGCACATGAGCTTTAGGACTTGGTGGTATAAATACAGCATGTTGGACACCACCACCCAAGAAAATGCAGCCTCTGCTCTTCTGCAGTAGATACTGTGTGCTTTTTCAGCTCAGGAAAATTGTGGATTAAAACCAGCTTCAGTCTTCAACATAGCAGGGGATTTTATATATTTCTTTCTTTATCTCTTTATCCCAAAAATTTCTTTATTCCAAATCATGCAGTATTCAGCAGGCCACTGGGGAAGAAGGAGAGAGGCACAGAAGTCTGTGCATGTGAGACAAAGGAGTCTTATTTAATTTTCACCTGACACCTCAGGTACTGTGTAGCCATTTTTAGTGTCAGAAGCAAAATGAAATGGCTGCCAGAAAAGTTGAGAATAGTCCATATAAGAAGGTAGTAGTTTTGAAAGTGTAACCAAATCTTTGGTTTATTACTTATTTGTTTCATAAATTATTTATTTTGATGCAGCACCCATTGACTTGCACCTGAGACTGTAACAGAAATTAAAAGGGAATAAAAGCTTCAGTCACAGAATAGAGTGCAGACCTAGAGGGATACTGAATTAAAGGTTTGAGTAAGTGAATGGATTGTGAACGGTGCCCAGAAGAGCATATGTAAAAGAAAAGGAGAGGCCTGCAGGAGAAAACCAACCTCTACCATCAAGTGCCCCTCTCTCCACAGCTAGGGACAGCATCAGGAGTACCCAGCAGCTTAGTTCTGAGAAGGACATAAAGGAGGGTGTCCTGGTTTCTGCTGGGATAGAGTTAATTTTCCTCCTAGTGGCTAGTATAGTGCTATGTTTTGGATTAAGCATGAGAATAACATGATGACACACTGATGTTTTAGTTGTTGCTAAGCAGTGTTTACACAGAGTCAAGGTCTTTTCAGCTTCCTATGCTCTGCCAGCGAGGAGGTGCACAAGAAGCTAGGAGGAAGCATAGCCAGGTCAGCAGACACAAACTGGCCAAAGCGATTTTCCATACCGTATGTTGTCATGCTCAGTATATAAACAGTGGGCAGTTGGCTAAAAGGCAGAAATTGCTGCTCAGGGACTGGCTGGGTGTCGTCAGCAGGTGGTGAGCAGTTGCATCACTTGTTTTTCCTGGGTTTTGTTTCTCTCTCTCTTTTTGTTGTTTTCCTTTTCATTACTGTTACTACTACTACTGCTACTACTACTGCTACTGTTACTGCTACTATTACTACTATTACTACTACTACTGTTACTATTATTATTACTATATTTCAACCATTAAACTGTTTTTATCTCAACCCATGAATGTTCTTACTTTTGCCCTTCTCATTCTCTCCCCCATCCCACTGAGGGGGGAGGGTGAGCGAGTGGCTGTGTGGTACTTGGTCACCAACTGGGGTTGAACCATGACAAAGGGCAATGCAGTGAGGACCTTGATACCAAATGTCCCCACAGTAAGTACCCTAGGTAGGAGAGGGAATAAATGGAAACAAATATGAGTCAATGCTCAGTCAAAAAAGTCCCACCACAAAATACAAGTGCAGCAGCAAAAGCTAGCCGAAAAATGGGGGTCATGCCTATAAAAGTATATCCTTCATTTGTGTGGATAATTTGCAGAATTGCCAATGTTTCAATGCTTTTAATAGCAACACACGCCCATACATTCTGTATGAAGCTGAACATCTCTGCTTAAATGTCAAAATTACCTTACCCATTCCGGACATACATCATCCAGCAGAGATCATCCATAGCATGTGTTTGCTAGGAGTATGGCTTTGAAGGGAATCAGAGTTCAAGGGAGCCTTTAGAGCTGAAAAATAAATGAATAAGAGAACCAAAAGGGTCAGAACATAGGCTTTTTCCTGAATGATTTTTCAAGTTAGAGTGTACCAGAAAAGGAGGTTTGCGTCCAGCCAAAAAGGCTGATCAACATGCCTGTTGATCAAGACCCTAATCATTGGTGTTAGATCCACCATCCCCCCTTCTCCAAGAAAGGCATACACTCTACACATAGGTTGAGTGAAGCAGCTTTCTGGTGTTTTCCTCTAAATGAAGAAGCAAAGATGGTAAACAGTCTGCACAATGCATATCGATTATGAGGCAGGTGAAAGTTGAAATAAGTAGAAAAATTCCAAAGGATGACGCATTTACACCAGTACCAGCATCTTGCCACAGGGAAGATTGGTCCTCACAGGACCCTTGTTATGATCGAAGCTTTGAACATTCCCAATAATGAGAAAATATCATGACTGTGAGAAGAAAAACTGAGTGAATTTATCAGATTATTTAGAAAAGTTCCCCTATATTCATGTTGCAATGGAGAAAAATACCAAATTCTGTCCTTCCCAGTTAACAGCACAAAAATTGTTGTGCTGGAATCAGCTTTAATCAAGGTGAGTTTATCATCACCAAGTTGACTGTTCCTGCACCCTCATGTCTCTAAGGTGCCAGTCCTGCATAATTTATTGTTACCTATGAAAAGGGAGCAATGGGTACATAGGTGTCAGTTTGTCACTCTTTCCTGAGGAACAATATTTTTGCAGCACTAACTAACCTCAGTGGTGGTTTGACAGGTGTTTAGGCAATCTTTCTGGCCTAGAAAATTCAACACTTGTTGGCCATCATTAGTCTTATGGGGCATAATAATCTCAAAAAATAATTTTTTCCATCCCTCTAGGAATTGAAAAGTTCATCCAGTATAGACTAATCATTGTTTGACTGACATATGGGCACAATTTCTCTGTCCCTGACTCCCACTTCATATTAGCTGCTTTTTTAAACTGAACAAAAGTAACAGGGGGTATTCCACATGAGTTATGAGGACTATGATCAGTGTGCATCAAAAAGGCTGACAGGATGCTGGTCAGAAGTCTGGAGTGACATACTTGCTATTGTAATTTTATTTTCAGATTCAGAGGTCAGATTAAAATAATCTTCTATCAGGATTAACTGGGAGGAGCAAAACACCTAGTAAATGCAGTTTTATCTCATTTTTTTCCCTGCTTATGTTAGGTAAATATAAATAAGTACAAATAATAGAATAAGAATAAGAATAAGAATAAAAGAATAAGAATAAGAATAAAGTAAGAATAAGAATAGGAATAAATATATATTTTAAAAATCAAAAGTACACACAGATATATATGCATATATATATGTCTGTGTGTATTTTTAAACCCACTTGGGGTTCATCTCATTATCTACACAAAATATGGAAACACTTTTCCATAAAATGTACTTCAGACTGTACGCTGAATACAATCTGTAAAAAAATACCATAGAAGAAAGCAGTGAAATGCACTGCCATTCTATGCATGGGCATGTTATTTACTTTCTAATCTACAAAGCCATTTCCTTCCCAAACCTGCAGGAAGGCTGAAGCCTTCAGCTAGTGTTGATCTGGTGTTGGGGAGGACCAGCCACCGTGGCCCTGGTGGCGCTTGGCACATCTTTGCGTTCAGCCCTAAGCTTCCTGCTCACCCTCCCTCCTTCCCTCCCTCCCTTCCTCCCTCCCTCCTCCCCCGCCACTCAAGCCCTTATTTTTGGGTTGCAGGAGGTTGCATTTCACTGGGCACTCATACTACCTCGCCACTGCTGGGGAGAACAAACGGCATCCCAGCCTGTAAAACTGTACTTCCTAGCAACATGTTTGAAACTACAGCTGCCTGATATGGCTAATGAATTTTACAATCAAAAGCTAAAGTGAATTAGCTGTAGCAGATGTTTTTACTCTGGGAACTACCAGACCTTTCTGGCCGCTCATTTATCCTTCAAGAGGATAAAACTCTGCACTTCTATTATGTGTTGTCATTGGAGCATTGCACAACTTTATCAAACTTTTTATTCTGGAAACTGAATTAATTTTCTGCAAGGGGTTTTTTGTGTGGCTCTTTAATCACATTTACTGGGGAACATGTGTACTGTAAAGTTGGAGAGCCGATTATGGATTCTGGAAAGGCCACTTTCAAAAGGAAGCTGCCCTCGCTCCTGAGGCCTCCATTTGAAGGTCCTCGGGTTTTGTGAAGAGGAAAAAATTAATTACTATTTTAATAACGAAGCCAAGCCTGCTGAAAATCCTCTTAGAGGGTAGCTGGATGATGTAATGGCTAGCGGGAGGGATATTGAAAACAGTGACCACACAGCCTGCCCTTCACTCTCCTATTCACTCCTTGTAAGATGATACGAGCCGTTGGGTCACACATGAGGGAATTGAAAGCATAGCGCTGCTGGCTTGGGGAGCGGGGGCTTGGAGGGGACACAGCAATGGGAGGTCATCTGAAAATTAACATCTGCCATCACCTGCCCTGCAAGATAACACTGGAGCTGTGCCTGGGAGCACACTTGTCCCCCCAACCCTGCCCCGCCGTACAGACCCCACCACTCACTGGTGGCCCCAGTGGAGCAGGGACCCAGGGGCCAGTCGTTGGTCTTAGGGAGCCAGCCAGCCAAAGGGTGTGTGAAACCAGCGCTTGGATGTTACATAAACCCCGCTGTGTAAACGGGCAAGGGACTTTGTTGCCTTACTGAAATTAAGTAATTTGGAAGTACCTCTGCTGCATCTGGGGCTTTTTCATATGCGGGATGCTTGACCCACATCTTGCTGCAGAGATCCCTGTCTCCCTCTACCCACCTTGCACACAATGCTGACTGCCATTGGGGGTGTGAGGAGAGCTGCAAAGGGATCTGGTGTACCTGGCTTCCCTAAAATAGGAGCTCCAAGTTGAATGTGGGATCACACCACGGAAAAATCAAACATGCCTCCCAGCCCAGAGGGACAGAGACCACAGTGAGCACCAGCCTCTGGCAGGGATGCTGGGGGAAGAAGCAGTTTGCCCAACTGAGAGCTCCTTATGGGCTTTTAAAACCTCAGAGAGCACAAGCAAAGAACCAAATGAAGGAAAACCCCAAACACCTCTGTCTCTTGGCTGTCATTCAGCTGTGGCAGGTTTGCTGCCCTGCCAATATGTCACCCTAAAAGTTTCTTTTTACAAACCTCAATAAAAATGGGACCCAAAAAAAAAAGCACAGTGTAAATGACTGACAGGTAATGGATCAGATTAGAAAAACAGTTAAGAAAGAAATAAGCAATATCTTTACGATAATTAGAAAATAAGTCTATATTCTTTCTTTTTCAGCTTACATTTTTCCCTCCTCCTTGAAATTACCTTTGATATCAGAAAAGATTAAAAGATTATAAGGCACTGATGTGAACGTCTCAGTTAGGATTATAAATTCTGTGACAGAGCAATTCCTTTGATATCAATATTTTATGAATTGCAAAGAAAAGCAGGTGTATAAAAATAAAACCCACATAAAATATAAATTATCATTGTGCAAGTTAATGCCAGCCCTAGGCTACAATAACTTGCATATTTTCTGTTTCTAAAAATCTTTCCAGGCTTTTTTAAAAGCAGCATAATTGCTTGCTAATATATAAAACCTCTGTTCTTGTAGGAAGCAGAATAGGTTTTGGTCACAGAAGAAACTTGGGAACTTCTGCAATAGATTTCAGTTCTGATTTTCCTTAACTTTTCATGCCTCTCCTTTCTGATAATACAACAATATGACAATTCTGAAATACAACAATATGTGGATGGCAGTGTACCACCTACAACCTAAAAAAAAAATAGGCGCTAGTGTGCCTTTGCAGAGGACTGCATTTCATGCTGTATGTGTAATCCCACTGGTTACAGTGGAAAAAGAGGCCTAAGGGTGAGTTATTCACAGAGACCACAAACTGAACTACAAAAAATTGCCAGCTGGCACAACGTTGCTTTCACTTATCTCCAAAGCCACTGTAGCCAGACTTCACAGGTAGAGGAGACAAGGACAAAAGGAAGAGTGGTAGGGAGGGGGCTGCCCATATAGCTCCAAGAGGAGATCCCAAAGGTGCATGTGACATCTGTGTCAACTGCTGTACTGTCATCCTCTCATCCCACAGGTCCTCTTGTTCATGTGGCAGCAGATTTTGGGGTGTGGGAGTACCTCCTAGCACCCCTGGGGTTGCTGTCTTGCTGGGCTGCCATCCTGTCTGCTCCCAAGCTCAGACAACCTCACTGCTCATGCAGTCCAGCTGGGTATTTGTTTTTCCCTTTGGGGTTCTCAGAGCCACCAGTGTGTTCATCTCAACTCTCAGGAGAGGTTTGCTCTCCTCCTTCCACAAACAGGAGTCACCACAGTTTTTGTTGGCCTCCATCATTTGCTTTTCTTTCCTCTAATTTACTCCAGTACAAGTTCCTCATTCACCTGAAATTTTGCTCACCCTGCAAGGTAGAAATCTCTCCTTTCAGTCTGCTGGTTCCAGACAGCCCTAGTAAGCGTACGGTGTGGCATGCACGCTCCCCTGTACGGGCACAGGCCACCACCCAGGCATGGCTCTGGGCCAAAGAGAAGTGGGAAAAGTATAATTGAAATTGCCTTTTGAGGGCTAAATCTATTTTTATTTCGAGGCACATATTTTGCAAGTGTTCCTGAAGTTGACTGAATTGCTTTGGTAAGCGGGAAGCTGAAGGTGTCATTCAAGTGTTTCAAAGTAGAAAAGTTTGAAATGGAAAAATGGGAAAGTACTTGTCTGCAAATGCTTCAGCTGAAAATACTTTTGATACTATTGAAAAAAGTTTCAACCTGAAAACAAAGCAAAACTTCCTCTTCTGTGTGAAACACCGTATTTTCAATAAGACAATGTTTCCTTTGGAGATCAAAAAGCAGTGCATCAGAACTCATCCATTTACATCTGTGTTAGAGAAAAAAAATATGATGGACACATAAGAGTGACATTTCATGAATTTTGTACTTGTAATCGGGGGGAAAACAGCAAATGCCCTATGTTTCAAAGAAATGGAAAAAAGAATGATTTTAACAACCACAGCACAGAAATCTAACTTCTTTCTTCCTTGCACAATAATAGAACAATAATGAAATAATAGAACAAATACTAAGCAATAAAATCATTAAACATGTAAAAGAAGATGAACTGCATGTTGTAAACAGCTTAATTTTATAAAGAGCAGCATTCATCAGACAAACTTAATTCACCATTTGCTTGATTTACTACTTGTGGGTGAGGAGTGATTTTATTCTAGTTTTATTATGTGGAGAATATATGCACGTAATTATGAAGTTAGAAGACATGCCTGGGTGCTTACTTTATGAAATGTAGCATCTGGCACAAATCTCATCAGGATGAAGTGGAGGTGCAGGAAAATAAGTCCCCCACACCTTTTTTCCCCCCCCTGTATTTTAAAAAAGAGAGTTTGGTGTGTTTCACAGCTCATGGTGAAGAGACAGGAATTTCCCTGATCAGGACTGGTAGATTTTATAGAGAAAGGGCAAGTGCTCAGAATTTAATGAAGAGAGACACCATGTATAGGAGAATGGGGGCTAACCTGTAGTGTGGGGACTAAAATGAAAATTATGAAAATGGTTGCAATAATGGAGCTAAACAGAGAATTGGGATGAATCTTACCTCTTTTAGTACTCACAAACAGAAACACAAACTTTAAGGTGAAACAATTGAAATAATACAAGAATTAGTTGCAATAAGTGTATTCTTAGTGAAAGCTGAAGGGATTGATATAGTAGCAAATGAAACCTTTTCTCTCTCAAACAGGTCATCTAGGTATAGCAGCACTGTAGTTCTCCCTAGATGGACAACACATTTTGGTGCTATCCTAAAGCATCACTAAGAGCCGGCATTCATTCCTCCAAAGTCTCCTCAACTTCTCTGTGAGGAAGACGTGAATTATTTAGGGCCCAGCATCATCTCACACTGGAGGCAAGTTGGACACAGCACATGCTGAGAAAAGCTGAAGTAGTTAATATCCTTTGCTCCAAAGAAGAGTCACAACACCAAATGAGGCTGCTTAGAGAGGTGGTGGAGTCACCATCCCTGGAGGTGTACAAAAGACGTGTAGACGTGGCACTTCAGGACATGGTTTAGGGGGCATGGGGGTGTTGGGTTGACCGTTGGACTTGATGATCTTAGAGGTCTTTTCCAACCTTAATGATTCTATGATTCTATGATTCTAGGAGCACTGGTAGTGATGCAGGCATCCTTACTGCAATGGTAGGTTCAGGCTGCCAAGCAGCCGGTCAGAAGAGAGCATCTGTTAATCCTTACCACAACAACCACCACAGCACCTGTTGCACAGCTGAAGAGGTTCAAAGCCTCTTGATTTTGCACCCCAAATGACTTGCTGCGGTTTTGGGCCAATGTAGTGTGAGAAACTCTCTGAAGTGGATGACCCTCAGCTCTTGCGCCCTTGCCAGTGCCCAGCCAGGCAATACTCCTCTCCCCAGTCAGAGGAACACATGTTGCAAGGAGAATGAGAATGAGAAAGGAAAGCACTTCAGGAATTAAGCTGGTGGCCTAAAAGAGATAGGATTATTTATCTGGCAAAAGGCATAGAGGCAATCACTTGCCAGAACTCAAAGTAATTCAGTATTTGTAGCTGCAGACAGGGTATCTCACCATATCCACAGTAACAGCAAAAAAGGGGACACTCATTTAACTTACAATATGGTTCTTTTTCTTCTATAAAATAACTGTAAGATTAAGCTTCAGAGGTTTATTTTTAGTCATAGACATGTAGCTTTTAGGAAATGTAAAAGGTAAATCTGTGTGACCCTTTCCTTGTGATAAGTTAGATTATCATACAATGCTGCGTATCTGACCAATTGACTTACAAAATAATATTTGGATGTGAGAAGGAAGGCCTCAATTAGTAACTTCACTTCTTTTGTGGAGGAGCAGCTATGCACTAGTAATTTAATTTGCTCTTGAGAAAGAACATATGAACATCTATTCTGCCTGTGTAGTTCATTTTACAAAGCAAAACACAGATGAAAGAACATAGTCCTGGTAGACCAAATCTTCTCTGATGAAGAGAGAAAGGGTTTTTTAAATCAGCGATCACAAGCACTGATCACGGTTATCAAACAAGTTGTGGAGTGAACTACATTATATATAGGTAAAAGAAATGACTGTCTATCTGTAATCAAAAACATGCTCATAACTAAAATCTAGGCCATTCTTTTGCATTAAGTTGACTCCCTTCAGTTAGCATGGATGAGGGAAACCATTTAAAAGGCAATAAAAAATTAAACCTTTTTAGTATCCTTACCAAATCTTTATCCTACAAAGTGCTAATATTTTTGGTAAACAAAATACAATGCTACATACCATGAAAAATTCTGAAATCTGCAGGTTTCACCAAAGCTACAAGATGTGTTTTACAAACCTCCAGCCTTCCAGAGTAGGTGACGTGTGGATGTTTTTCAGAACAAACCATATATACTACTTTGGCAGTTGTATTAGTTTCTTTATGCCTTGAGAATCTTCTAAAATTTCCATGCTGTTGCAAATACTGATTTTTTAAAAAAAGGAAAAAATCGTGGTTATGAAAAAAGCAAGTTTTATGTTTAGCTACTGGTTTTCACCTCAGAGTACAGTGAAAGTTTGATGCTTTGATGGTCATTGAACACCAACAAATATTAACACATCTGGATCTCAGTCATCCCCAATAAACATTTGATTTTAAGAAATGCATATTGTGAAGGTAAGTCTTCTGTCAATAATAAAAGGTGCATTTAAGGCATAACTGTGTGCTATACTTACATGTCTTAATAAAAAAATAAAAATTAATTTTGCACTTAGAGCAGCAAAGGATGTAGAAGTTGAAAGCAGCAATTAGGTGCCTCTGAGCAGAGTTACAGTCTTGAAAAAGGCCATTCACTTACTGCTTAGATTCAGAAGACGCTTTTTCCTCCTTTTCAGAATAACTATCAAGGCACAGAATTTTCCAGAATATGGCTGAGCATGTTATGCCTCACACCTAGAAAGAAGCATAATTTTTTTTTGCCTAGTTCCCCTGAAAGGCTCCATAGGTGTGCTTCCTGACTCCAGCAATCCACCTTCACATAGTCCTGCTGAAACCCAAAAGATCCTGGGCTAGCATGGAGCATGCCTCAGGGGCACGCAAGGGGGACAAATAATCTGCAGTTGATTACATAATATGTGTGTCCTTACTGAACAAACCTGAACAACAAGGCTGAGGTATATGGTGTCCTATACGTGGTAGACAATTTCTTCCATCTGATTTATTGAACTGAACACAACACAAACTTCTCTATAAAGTCTGTTGTAGACTCTTCTATTTATCTTTTTTGATCCTGTATGAAGGTAGATGATATACCCAACATAACTGAGGCTGAGATGAAGGACAAGCTAAAAAATTTGCAAATGCAGTGTTTGCACTGGTGTTTGGATGGTAGGAAGGCAGCAAAAGAACAGAGTCTTTAAAGTCTGAGTCACCAGTTCAAATTCATCGAAGGTCAGTAGTGACCAAATAAATTTATCTTCATGAAGTGACTTGATGGCATCAATGCATTTCCCAGTGGACATGTGCCAGGTTACAGAAACTGCCATCACAAGCAGCATCCTTAATGAGTCTCAACAGAGAGAGTGAAAGCCTAAATAGACCCTAACATTTTTATATGGGGTGCCCCTTCTAGGTCACTGCTGGGACACTGTGGGGACACTCATGCCTCTCTCCAGTGTGAGAAGTCCCTCAAACCATATTCTCAGCTATTTTAACTTCTAAGATTGAGCAGCTTCTTGAACAGGGCCTTCTTCCATAAAGCACGAGATAAAACTGCATCTGCAAAGAATGCTCTGAGGGTGCAGAGGTGATAATACATATGGGTTAAATATTACTGTGTTTAATGATATGCCGTATGGTATAGTTAGACTCACAGTGGTTCACTGGAATATATACTACATCATAACACTGTGTGTGTTTTTTTTTCTTTAGTAACAAAAAAAGTAGAATAAAATATAATAAAGCCACAGTAACCAAGATGCCTGTTGAAGGAGAAATTGCAGTCTGAAAAGTAACAAATGCCAAATAATGTGGGGTTTGGAGGAGGGAAAGAGGCAAAAGAAAGCCAGGAGAGCTCAATGGATCGGCTCCAGTGAAAAAGGGAGGGTGAAGGCGGAACAGTATGGGTTTTTCATACTCCAGATTCCACGCAATGCTTGTAAAAAGCCTTGCCAAAAAACCTAAGTAAGTTTTTACACATATCTCTGATTATTAGGAGTATATGTATGCATAGGCTTATACAGTAAAGCATGTGCCGATGTGGTATGTTTTTTACATGAGTACATGCTGTCAAAATCACACAGCGGAAAAAATAAGTAAACATGTAAATTTCTTACCATAAAGGTGAACATTTTGCTGACATTTTAGCTAAACTTTTTTTAAAGCTTTCATGATACTCATGCTGATGGTACACTGAATGAGCCTTTCTGAAGAAGGTGAGAGGATGAGACACTCTCTGAAATGGGAAAAAAAATGATGCCTTTTTTCTTTTAGCCAAGGGCCAGTTCTGCATCTGCCCTAGTTTTCAAAAAACTGATGAAGTTACTGTGCAAAAATCAGGCCCCGGATCCCAAATCAGGACCAGAAGCACTAAGAAGGTTTGCATGTGCTGATGAGGAAGAATATTTCCTACTTTTTACTTCCTTTTGGTTGGGAGTTGGATTTGCGAATATGAATGAATACCATTTGTATCTGGACTAAAGTACAATGTTAGTACACTACAGGGATGTCTGCAAGCAGAAAGTCCAGCATTTTGAAAATAGAATTAAGCGGGCATTCCCAGCAATGAGTCCTTACTCCATCATGCAGCACAGCTCAGTCTTGCACTGCAACTGAAACATTAATGCAGCCTGAGCAACTTTAAAAACCATCAAAGCAAGTTCTGTCTCTCACAGAAGTTTTACTCTGAGAGCTGTGTAAACAGAGCACTGTCTCTTTAACTGATTTTATTTTCCTCTCTCTTTTTTTTTTTTAGTTTAAAGATTACATTTAATATCTATTTCCCAGCAGTGTACAAACTGACATCATCTACTCATAAAAGCGGAATGCTTTGCTTTTTTAAGCTTCAAGCTGAATAACAAATTGCCACAGATGACAGCATAAAAGAATAACAGAATGGAATCAAAAGAAAATTCATTGTCAACAGAAACCCCCTGCTGAGGAATTTCAATTTCATATATCTAATTATCCCTGTCAGTTGGAAGAACTGACAAAAAGCATTCTTTGTTCTCTCTTTCTGCCTCCCGCATCTCACTCTCAATTAATTCCGGCATACAAATATGACTAATTGTCTTTGCAGTGCTCAAGAGCTCTGTATATAAATGTTCATGAACTGAAAATGATTTGGAGGGTATTCATGCATCGATTTATGATATTTGAACACAATAGACATGCATAATTCAGGTGACCATGTTAGCACCCTCACAAGCCCTTATTACAGAGATTAGGCAGGATTCTCTTTTCACATCCTTTTTTCATATATATGCTTTGTGACAATAACTCACTTTGCACCTATTAAAAGAGGAAGCATTATATGTCTGCTGTGGCTTATTGAAATTGCCATGAACAAGATTACCAGCATTTAAATAACATAGGGGAGATGGCCGGAAAATATTAGGTACTTCCAAAAGCAAGACCAAATCATGATGAAGGTTAAAGTTGATGGTGTTTTTTCTAATCTTGATTTGATCATTTTAAGAAACCTTTGAAGTGATAGAATTATGTTTACTCAAATCCTGTATTGACAAATACCGTGAGGCTAACTTTTATATGATACTCTTTATGTAAATATATACAGAGATGCATTAATGTATGCACAGAGAGAGAGAAAAAAATTAATAACTTTTTCTTTAAAAGCTTTTCTAACTAAATGCTAAGGTTACTTCAAGGGAAAGGTTCTTATATGATGACAGAATTAAGATTCATAATCCACGCTTGGAGAATGTTATATGCAACTTGGCTATCCTGGTTCATAATAAAACCTCCCCAATTAAGTTGATATTTTGTGCTTCCATTACTGTACTTTTTGTAATCACATGACTTCTTTTTTTTAAATCCTCTACATTGATACAGCTGCATTACTTACTAGGTCAAAGCTCTTGCTCATAACATGAACTCTTCACCTACCCCAAGAGCACATCATCAAGCCTTTTCCAGACAGAGGGACTGTGTCAGTCATGGAGCTGTCAGACAACAGTTACTGTGGTGTTGGTTCCCTGGTTTACCATAATCACACTGGATGTTTGGATTCATACAGCAAAACACTAGTACATAAGAACCTAGCATAAATAAGACATCAGGTTTACTTGTGTTTCATCAAAAGGCCATTTTTTTTCTGGCTGATTCTAAACTCTGGAATTTCCCCTGAAGAAAAAAGAGTTATGTGAGAAGTTACAAGCAGGAGTGAAGCCTAAAGAGAGTAAGACCATTTATTACAATGAGTAGCAAGGGTACGAAAATAAAGGTTGCACAAATGGCAAGTTTGCAATGAAAAAAGAAAGTGAAATCTGGTCATGTAAGGAAAATCTGCAGAAAGGGTTCTCAGAGGAGGCAGAGTTACTGGGGTTCATAGAGCTTCAGCTGCATTTTGTGCCCTCCACAATGTCATGGTGGAAATTTCTTGTTCCACACAGTGTGATGCTTTTCTTTTTTTTTTAAAGATTATTTTAATTTGAGGTTATGTTAATTTTCAGAGAATACAATTCTAAATGACATTGAAGATCTAAAATTCAAGGGACAGAAAGAGATTTTTTTTTTCCCAATAATGTTATAAGTGATTATAACTGTAAAACTGGGGAGCTGTACAAAGCCCAGATCTTCATCCCAGTTGCTGCTTCAAGATGAGCGATAAGTGAGGTGGAGAATTGTATAGATTCTTGCTTGTTTCCTGCATCCATAGAAAACACTTAGAAACTTGCATGGAAAACCATGTAGCCTGTGCATAAATTTTTCCATGACACCCAGCAATTTATGTGCTCTTTGTATACAGTTCTCAACGGCAGCTGGCTCCCACTGCTACACACAGAAAATGTCATGAGCTCAGCAAATAGAGTTTTCCATGTGAAGCAGCACACTGATTTATACACAAAGTCATCATTCACTGAACACCTACAAGAAGCATATGGATTGAGGAAAGGGCTCTTAGAGAAAGTGAGAGGGTTGGAATAAGAACAACTGTTCAGCCTCGACTGCAGGATCAGGTAAAGCGCTCTGGAATATTGTCTCAAGAAATAAGTACCCTCTTTTTGTGAAATATTTACTAGTGGCAAAAATAATAGTGCCAAATGACCTGTTCTCCAGAGGCTAGAAAACAGGTGTGAGTACTAACATGTAAACAAAGACCTCCAGATATGGTGACAATAGCAAATTTGGCAACGCCTGTTGAAATTCTTATTCAGTTAGCCAGCAATCAATAAGTAAAGCAAGTTGTTTCTTTTTTTTTTCTTTTCCTCTGCTGATACCTTCTGAACTTTCTATGTCTTTTCCTTTACTGCTGCAGGTCAGTTTTTCATACACATGCTATAACCAACCTCTGCATGCTCATTGCATATGATGTCAGTGGAAGTTGATGCACTTCGAGGCATATGCTTTCTTCTCCAGCTCACTTGCACTCATCACTTATGCTGCTGTTGAATTGAGCCCTATTATTTAAAGCACTGATTGCATTGAGAGTTCTTCCACGGCTTTGAGGAATCAGTTCCTCTTACTAACATCCATGTTTTGAGATAAGTGGTAGAAAGCTTATTTCAGTTTGGGCAGAAAAATTTCTCTTATGTTTCCAAACCAGCAACTGAGACCATAATATTTTTCAGGCTCTGTTGCAGATTGATGTGGTTTGGTCTACTTAAGAAGTAATTGATTTTTTTTTTAATCTTGGATTTTAATTTTGCCCATTCCTTTAAAGGCTTGTCAGTTAGCCACAAAGGGAATTGCCATATAAGCACCAGTCCCACCAAGAGAACAACACCCATGTTCTGCTGGACCTATACAGACCCTCCCTGAGGTCAGTGCACTCTGCCTTCCTCGCAATATCCTTCTCCTGCTGTTATTAAACATATAACTTCAGAACTGGTGGGCAACCAAGGCTCTGATTAATTCAGGAGAAGTGAATAGGCAACTTCTGTACCCGCCAGGGCTCCCCCAGAGGATTAGAGCCCTGGTTACCAAACAGACAACATCATTTTCTTGCCAGGTTCCACAAAAGATATTTTGGGTCAAATTTTGCTCTCTGATGTACACTTTTTATTATTTGTGAAGCCACACCATATTTACATCATAGAGTACTCAGTGCTTGACCCCATTATTTTATTTTTCGTCTTTTTTTTTCCATTTAAAGAAACCAACTACAAATATTATAGAGCTGAATGAATGGCATAAAGCCAGAAGTGTAAAGATTGAGAGGCTGCCTTAATTTTTAAGCCACTCCGTTGGCTTTTGATTTTGGTTTAATTTAATTTTGAACCTGCAGGACTTAATGAAGCCATACCTTTGAATTTCCTGGCATTTACCACTTTCACTCTGATTTGTCTCTCTATAGACATTGCTAAGATCTGTTTAGAAAAATGCTAAAACTAAAACACTCCAATGTTCCTATAAAGCTCTGATTCCAAATCTCAGCTGAAAATATATCTTTTCTGACTTGCAC
This sequence comes from Morus bassanus, assembly GCA_031468815.1. Classification (NCBI taxonomy): domain Eukaryota; kingdom Metazoa; phylum Chordata; class Aves; order Suliformes; family Sulidae; genus Morus; species Morus bassanus. The sequence goes on along the minus strand of CM062567.1, from coordinate 65,472,638 downwards.
ATATCTGTTAATTTTGCTCTCCCTCTGCTATTATTTATCTCTGTAACTGTATTGTTTAACTCCTGTAAAGTGGTTTTGGGATACACTTTGGATGAAAGAAGCTATACAAAATAAAGTTGTATTGTTTTGTACAAGCTGGCACATACTTGGTTCCGCATAAGCTTGGCAGAGATCTCTCTTACAGCACTTTCTAGTTTCTCCCCAGCCATTTTACTGTATCTTTCCCACCTCCTTTTACTGGTTAGGATGTACTAGAAGAATACATATGTTATGATTACTAGGTAACTAGAAATTTATTTGCTCCCCAGAACGTGTTCTTTTCCCCATTAAATGTTTTTGAAACAAGGATGATTTTACTGAGGGGGGTAAGGCTGCAACATTGACCTGACTAAAATATAAGTGCAGGAAAGAAACAAAATAATGCATCTGATATTTTAAACATGACATCTACTTTGATTTTTATAAGCAATCAGAGGTGATTAATGCTTGGGAACACTGTTCATTATATGAGACTTTCTGTATCCTTGGTCAAATAAAGCAAGCAGGTGCAAGTCATAAGAGTTACTGATTATTTATGGCTTTTAGATACTTTGTGGGTTTAGCTGGTGAGAAAAGTTTTATTCCACTCACATGGAGAAAACGCAACCAACTGTCTGGACTGATTAAATTCACATTGTTGCATGAGCACATGGCAGGCAGGGGAAAAATTATGAAATCTCACCGCCTATGCCATGGCAACTGAGCAAACAGCTCATGGGAAGAATGTGAATAATAGAAAATAGCAATATTTCTCTTTGTGTTTTCGCACTTGACAGTTTTATCCCCACATCTGCCTGATGTCCAGTGAACAAGCAAAGTGCTTGTAGTAGCTACTCTCTTTCTCACTGATTTGACTCATCCTTGACTAAGGGTTGTCTCAAGATGACCCATGTACATTTTAAGCTTTGGTGAATACAAACCAGGAAATATTTGGAGGTTATATATGTATGTAGGGAAACCACAGGAACAGGAATGTGCTACTTGATGAAAAAGCTTTTAAAATCAGCTTTAGTGCATTCATTCAGGATTTCAGTTTTCTAGACAGAAAAATGATGTTGAAATCATTTTTCTGAACACATTTCAAGTCAAATGCCAAACTCCCACAGGGATCGTTCAAAAAATATGATGTATGTAAAAAAAAAAAATCTAGGCATCTACTTATTTCCCTTTGGTCCATGGTATCTGTCACTGTCTGAAAAACAGACATCAGCAGTGTTACTAAAACCAATTTGTTTGACAGATTCTGGTTGCACTCATGTAACAGAGCTCAGAAGATGCTTCCTTCTAGCTCTAAAATACACATACTTGTTTCTGCAGCATTCAGCATGACTTTTGATTGTTCTTTTCTGTATGCATAATGGGAACTTTGTTCTTCTGCAGCAAGACTTATGTGACTTCAGTGCTTTTGGAAAACTATGTGGTAAGTGTGAACAGGAGAGTTTGACCTTTGATAGGAATTCCACTTGAAATTGAAAATTCCTCTTAATCCCAGTGCAGTTTGAACTAACTACGTACTCTATTTCAGGTGGCCTATTTTAGTCATGGTCAGAGGTTACTCTGGCTGGCCTGCTGATGGGATTCAGAAATGACTGACAGGACAATGAAGTATTTGTCACATCAGGTATTATGCAATTTCAGTTCTGCATTTGCAACTAGGCTGGCATGGTCTGATAGCCGTGGTGCTACGAAATAAAACTTTAAAGAGGTTCAGTGTATACGACTGATGCATGATTGCTAATTTTTTCCACCCTAACAAATTTGCTTTTTAAAAAAGGGTATTTTAAATACTGTCATTCCATGAGACTAGAAACCTGATTTGTTTACCTGATCTTGCTGCTACTGTTGCAGTAGGCAAAATTAGTGCTTTTGACAAACTCAGTATGAAAAGCGTATTGAGCTCTCTTTCACATCAGTAGTGTGACTTTAATTGGATGTTTTACCCTGTCATGATTGTGCAAAAATTAATTTACCCTTCTGTTCTGGGAGCTGCACTTTGGGCCAGCAGGTCTTAAGAACCTGTGTTCCCCCGGTTGATGTAAAAGTCTATGGGTAACTGAAAGTTGAAGAAAGGAAAATCAAGGAAAAAAAGAGACATTGAAAATAGCAATGGCACATACTGAAGGAGAAGATGTAAAGAGCACTGAATTTTATTCTGTGAAGAATTATAACCATAGAAACTGCTACTGGACTCAAGTACCAAAACTTTGATATCTAACACATTTGGTCAAGAGGAGTATAATTATCTATCAGATCATCTCAGGGTAGGTCTGTTGCCATTTAATTCTCATCAAGAGTGTGCTTTTAAAGTAGCTTTCCTGGTGGGCCCCACTGACCACATTTTGGATTATGTAGGGGAGCGGGCAAACTGGATTCCTCTCAGATGACATGAAACTGCAAGATGCTAATGAACTTTTAGTCTATGGGACCAGGTTAGAGCTACTCCGAAGAAAGTCCTGCAAACACACATGCTGTAGACACGAAGTCCTCAGCATCAATTCTGTTGCTCTGCAGATCTCCTATTGCCTTGTTAATGCAGACAAAACCTTGGAACTGTAGAAGTTTCATGGGACATCAGTAGATTATTTCACAGCTTTTAAATCAATTTCTATGTCACATAGGTTTTGAGACAACTTGTAAATAATATGTAAGATTGTTTATAGCTGTACTTGATGCACTGAAAATGTATGTTGCATGGAAGGCAAGTAAGAAATGCGTAATGAAAAACGTAGCTTTGACAGCACCTATGACTACATTTATTTAAACAAGTATTCCCTTTCTTTGGCTCATTTCTTTTTTCTAGCACATCTGTCTGGTCAACCAGAAGAACTCTACCTGTCTCATCACACATGTTGTCACCTGGATTTTATGTCCTTTTCTCCCCCCACCTATCCCCTGCTTGGCAAAGTTATAAGAAAACTGTGACAGAAGAAAACTGGAAGTTAGAGATATTTAGGAATGCCCAAAGTATTTACAGAGGAAGTTCTGACACAGTACTAACATCTTCTTTGAGTAGCATTTCTGTAAATTTGGAACAATTCTAATGGTCTTATTTACACAGGAAGAAATTTGAGCTGAGAGCTAAAACATATTTAACTCTGCACACCAAAGATAAAGAGAGTAAAAGGCTAATAATTATTTCTGAAACTAAGGAAGACTTCTGAAAAATGAAAGGAAGGATACTTCTGGACCGAGCTCGGCTTACACTGAGGCAAAATAGAATTCTGCTATTGATTTAATGAAAACAGGACCAAACCCTGTGTGCCACTTGTCCATATGAAATAATTTGAATGGGCTGAAGAGAAACACAATAGTAGAGACAGGGAATGAAAAACACCCACAACATTATACACCTTCAATTCACCAAGGAGAGCTTTTCTCATGAAGGGGTATATTATTCCCTTATGTGTATGTGGCTTCCATTACCGGTAATGGGAGTTGATCACACACAGAGAGGAGAATGGACTCCTCCGTCTGACATCGCGCTGGCTGCCTGGTATAAAGCCAATAGACAATGCCAAGCTATTCTGATCGAGCTACTAATTGGAATCATGTTGTATATTACTGAAGTTTGTTTATTTTTATGAGAGCATTAAAATTTCAGAAGAGCTGCGTTTGGATCTCTCTTACTGCACACACACATACTACAGGCAATCTCCTTGTTTTACTTGACATGCCGGGGTATGGCATACATGCTGCCTCTTTTGTATTTTGCTGTAGTGGTCTAGAGATGGCAGCATGTGAAATTATAGCCCCTGCTGTGTAATGTTTTTAATATGTACAAATGCACTGGCTGAATTAAAGGAGCAGCATTGCTAGTTCAGCCTGGCATCTACTTCTTTATATATTAATTGCAATTAAATATAATTGAAAATATAAGTATGTTGCAAAGCCTGCTGGTCTGGGCCTCCCCCCTCCTTCTTCCCTTCCTTCTTTCCTCTCTTCTTCCCCCCCACCCCCTAATATATACATATCCAACATTGCCATGGTCCCTGCTTTTCCAAAAGGAACCAGTGTATCACATTACTGAGTTTTTATGTCTAAAACCTCAACACAGTTTAAACAGTTAAATAGCCAACACTTTTAAGGGACTTGCCCACACAAAATTGCAAGACACTCCATGGGCAAGGGATGCGA